>JARUPV020000179.1:0-44522 GCA_030347415.2 Decapterus maruadsi | reverse complement strand
AAAAGAAAGAAAAAGGCTGGAGCCTACTGTGTGTCAGTAGCTAGGCCTAAATGTTGTGTCTTTTGTCATCAAAAGTCATTTGTCAGTGTTGATTTCGTTGTTGTTTACAAGAGAACAGCTGTACAGATGTTGAGGTGTCACCAGTTGTCCTGGTTCACCTGAAAATGACAGCCGACACAAAAACCTCTTTTTCTCAAGATTTTGCTGCCAAAATGGCATTTTGGGCTAAACCCACCTATATTCAACCGCCAATTCCACAAGACTGGAACAAGATAGAAACAAACAGGTTTTTTTGCTGGAAAGTAGAGACCCTCATCTTTCCTTTGATAGGCTGAATGTGTATTTATTAAAAGTAGGTAGGTACATGGTGGGTCTACGAAAATCAGTCAAAAAGCTGGAAAATGCCTGGCAAGCTGGAGGACGCTGCTCTGAGAATGGCTGGCAGTCAAAGAGTTAAACAGACTGCATTTTGGAGCCCTGTGGTGTGCGAGCTGTTTTTCCTTTTACCTTCTGACTCCTGTTTTGTCGGCTCAGCACCTGCCCAAAATTCTTGGCACGGATGTGCGTGTGGCTCTCCTTTTGTTTTGATTCAAGTGCAGAAGCATCATTGGAGACTCCTGCCACCTTTTGAACAGCCTCTCCCAACTCTTTCCATCGGATCAGAGATATTAAAGTCGGAGATGCAGTACTGTAAGACTCAAGTCACAGTATGTAAAGTGTCTGATGACAATAAAGAGAACCTTGACTTTAACCATAACACATCCTAACTTAATTCTTCTGTAGCAAAAGTGTTCCAGACAGGCACCACACAGTTGAAAGCATGACAAGATATCTGATATGTGCGAGCAATTGTAAAAAAGAAGAAAGAAATTCAATGGATTTTGAGTGTACAGCAATATGAACAAAGGCTCCCGCACACTGTCTTTACTTGCATAGGTTTATTAAACAATGTTTCGGTCCTGAGACCTTCATCAGGTTCACAAGGACGGTCTCAGGACCAAAATGTTTTTTAGCAAACTTATGCAAGTGTAACCCGCTAGTTACTACATGCAGTTTTTTACAGATACACATCCTAAACAGTACATCTCGAAATGAATACACACATACAGAAAATAAATAGCACACCTCATGTTTTTATCAGATTACCAGAGCAAAATATGCAGCTTTAAGTCTTAAAACAGAGTAAATAGTAGCGACAGGTCACGTTCATGAGTAAACAAGCTTTCTGCCGTCTCTCAGGCTGAATTACGATGTGGCTACTAGATTAGCATGTTCTAGCGCTAGTTAGCTCAAGCAACTCACCAAGTCTCTGCCGGAAATAACAAACCACAGGTCCTCTGCTGCAGGTAGGCACACTCTCCCGGGTTATGCTGTGTTAAGTGAGTTAACAACTGCTATTTTCGTGACATTTTATCGACTTTCTCGTCTGTGTTTTCATCTGCTCGCACCGCCGCTCTAGCCTCGTAAACCAGCCTCCCCCGGAAATGCATCTCATTTCATTTCACAGGGGGAGTCTGGCCTCATCCCCATTGAAACCGTTTCGCCAGAAATCGGCCGTCTACCGAGCCAATCAGCGTCGCCGCTGTGATTGACACAGCACGTTGGCCAATCAGGGCCTGAAAACATCGCTACATGGACTGGACTCACCTACAACAAACATGGCGGAGCGTCAAACAGCGGCGTAAAAACAGCAGTAAGGGAAGTTCTAAATGAAATACCATCAATTACAGAACTTAAACAAGAGCAAGAGTCGGCGCTTGTTGAGTTTCTTGGAGGAAAAGACGTTATCGCTGTTCTTCTTCGGTCCCTGATTGGCCAACGTGCTGTGTCAATCACAGCTCGTTGGCCAATCAGGGACTGATTGGCTCGGTAGGCGGAGTGTTTTGGCGAAACGGTTACAATGGGGGTGAGGCCAGACTCCCCCTATGAAATGAAATGAAATGCATTTCCGGGGGAGGCTGGTTTACGAGGCTACCGCCGCTCTGACTCTGTAGCTCTGACTCCGCACCGCAGTACTCTGCCTATCACTCCGTACTGTTACTCTGGCAAGCAGAGAGTGGGACTACTTTCTCTCACAAATCATGCATTTGACACAACAAATAAGGACTGAGTGTGTGCAAAATTAATGTTATTGACAGAATAATAATTAAAGAGGGTTAATTAATAAAAATAATATTTAAAGGGAAACAACACTATTAACTGTTTTTCTACTGGGTTACACAAGTGTAGACAGTGTGCCGGAGCCTTTGTTCATGTTTCTCGACCACACAGGTCTTCTCCGATGCACCTGTCCACCCGTGTCGGTGTGCATGAGATTCAGCTCAGCTTTGAGTGTACAGCAATAAAAGTTGTAAGTTGTAGTGGGGCAGGCCTACATTGATTCATTTTTATATGTAAACACTGCCTTTTAATTTACTGGATGATGATAAGAGAAGAGGTGGTTATTCTTTGCCCAGTGCCCAAATGAAACATGCACAGTAGCTCATACTGTCATCGTAAATCATTGTGGTATTTTTGTTGTTTGTATTCATCAGTGATGGTGTACACAACATGGCCGAATTCTGTCAGTAAAGCGATGCAACAGTTCATAAAGATGAAATCATCCTACCATAAGCATCAGTTAGCTTACCCAGGAGACCAGTTCACACACCTTGTGACTATCAAGTCAATAAAAAGACGACAAATTTAATTTGTGCAATTGTCTTCTTTCTTGCCACGCTCAGAAGCCTATCATAATGCTAAATGTCTCCAGTAATTGGAGGGTGCTATAAAATATCCACTAACCTAAAGAAATAGTGTGTTGTAGGATGGGAACATACTGCTATGAATCATTAAATATGAATCAGTAAATTGATGTATAAATGTATTTACAATAAGTGACAAGATGCTAAGACATGTGAATAATAAGTCTGTTATACAGCCTTTCCAGTGCAGGTCAGTGAGGTTAGGACTGAGAAAAGTTTCATACTTCATAGTTGTAAAAAAAAAAAAAAAAAAAGTCAGTACAGTGCAGTTAACAAACACATCAGAGTCAGGTTCTGAGTTCCAACTTACAAAATTTAATTCATGAACACAATGCATAAAAACAATAGAAAGTAACTAATTTCCAAAGACAAGAACAACAAGAAGAAGAAAAAAGAAAGATTCAGAAAGTGCTCCTGATGACTTGCATTGCTTCTGACAGCCAGGACGGGTGTGATGGTCCAACAAGGTCAGTGAGGTAGGATGGACCTGGTTCTGGAGGGCTTTGAAGGTGAGGAGATGGACTTTGAATTGTGAGCCAATGGAGTTTCTGGAGGTAATATAAATTCCAAATTCATTTATTAATTGTTAAACATTTGTAAAAACCTGCCACCCAGCATGTCTGTGTCTTAGTACTATCCTTTGCACTAGAAAGCAGGCTGTGTTTCACTGTGAAAGCCATCTTAGTAGGTACAGTTTGGAGCTCAGAAAGCAGACATGTTGAAGCTCCTTCCAAAGCATCTGAGGTGAGTGACACTCCATCCACAGGAGAGCAGGAGCACTGATGGGCAGGCTGGTTGGTGTAGGGGCAGAGGAAAGGAGGCGCTGCAGGTGGAGCTCTAGAGAAATCTGTGGAAAACACAGAGAGGATGTAAAGTACAATAGGTGATAACAACACAAAAAGAGAGGAGAGGAGAGGGCTTCATGTAATGTGATGTGTCACCCAGCAGTCTAAGTCTATACTGTAGCTGTAGCTATACAATGGCTCAGAGCTACCTGAACCAGCCCTAACTAAAAGCTCTGTCATAGAGGAAGGTCCTCAGTCTAGACCAGGCATCACCAAATGGCGGACCTCGGTCCGGACCCAGACCGAGTGATGGTTCGATCTGGACCTGAGACCAATCTCTAATAAGTTAACATTTTCCCGTTCCGACGGGACAGCGGGCTCAGTCAATACGACAGCCTCACTCAATTGAGCCAATCAGATCGTTTGTTTACCCTGCGCGGCCAGTGCGTCCGAGGGGAAAGAGAAAGGAGACGGAGTGCAGAAAAAGTTGATGCTGAAGTCAAAGGCGCGCTGCTGCTGCCACCACCGCCGCCTTGGTTGTGTGTGTGCGTGGGGGCCGTTCAGATGGGCCTCTTGTGCGCACAAACCCATTTACTTTCATGTGTGCTCACAACCGAAAGCAATGCCGTCGCGGTGCGTATTTGGTGTGATGTGCTTGTTTCCTGCTTCTCCTGCTGGTGTTGTGTCAGAGCCCCCGGTTCTCCCTCAGTCTGTAGCCCATCTCTCCTAACTTGTTCACACGGAGCTCTGCCCCGTTTGAAAGGAGCAGGAAGTCCGTATGCAGAAAGACGTCGGCTCTGAGATGTAAAATGTGTGTTATACTGTTGAAGAGAAACACCCGTTTCAGGACTACTGACTTGCATCACCAGAACAGAACAGACATATCCTGTGATTTTCAGCCTCCTTCCATACAGTAGCCTATTTAATGGAGGGGTTACGGGTACAATGCAATGACAGTGCAGTTATCAAGATGCTTTTGACACCTTGGCCTCAAAAAAAGAAAGGAAAAAAACACCAAACAAACAGGGAAAACCCCTTATTTACTCTATCTTGTTCTCTTTAATTGAAATACAGGCCTTAAATTAATTTGCTTGGGAGCTATTATTCATGAAAAGGGGGGGTGGGCTAATTGTTTACTATACAAGTGCACTATGTTAAAATTGACAATAGATTTGAAAATGCACTTTGTTGATTTTATTTAATTGACATAGGGGTAGTCTATAAGATGCCATTTGGACTTTATAAGGTTCAGACCTTTCACTTGGATGAAAGTTTAGTAACTGGACCTCAATGAATTTTAATTGAATACCCCTGGCCTAGACTTACATGTAATTAGAGTGTCTGCCTCTTTGACCCCTAGAGAGAGCTGGTTCCACAGTAAAGGAGCCCGGTAACTGAAGGCTCTAGTTACTGGGAGTCACTAATGGCGCGTTTCCACTAGCACGGTACGACACGGCTCGGCTCGGTGCGCTATTTGCGTGTTTCCACTAGCCCTAGTACCTGGTACCAGGTCCCATTTTTAGTACCTCCTCGGCCCTGGTTCCAAGCGAGCCGAAGCGATACTATAACGTGACGTCATCCAACTGCCTTCTGCTGATTGGGCAGAGAGTCAGCGCGAGTGCGACGTCGGACATGAGGATCAAACCCGGAAATTTCAAAAACAGAGCGGCAACAGCGCCAGCTGATCTGTGTCGAGACTGTTGTTATTCCTTCACCTGAGTTAACTGTTGCTGTGTGTAAATCCACACTGTGTCTGTTAACGAGGTGCAGACGAGTGAGTTTGGAGCTGACGAGCGGATCGATCGGACAATGCGGCCCTGCGAACACCACCATGCCGCCCCCGCTGAGGAGGTACTAGAGAACTCAGCTGTAATGGAAACACAACCAAACCCAGCCGAGCCGTGCCGTGCCGTGCTGTACCGTTCCAGTGGAAAAGCGCAATAAAAGACCTGCATTCTGGGAGCAGAGTGCTCTGCTAGGACAGTAAGGAAGGATGAGATCTTTCAGACTGTATACATGACTCAAAATACTGTAGTATTGTGCCAGGCCTGTGTGGAGCTGGCGTGGTGCTATAACGCTGCCACACAAATGCACCACATCGAAGAAGACAAAAAGCTTCCCCACTGAATTCAAACTTTAAACATTATAGATCGATGAAATGATGACAGGGAGTGGGAGCGTATCTATGTTCCCCGGCTCCTATGTTCCCCGTTTTTTCCAAAAAAGGTCTTATGTTCCCTGGTTTGTATGGAACCGGGGAACATAGGACCCTTATTTAGAAAGAAGGTCCTATGTTCCCCGGCAACAGCGGGGAACATGGGACCTTTTTTTAAATAAAATGTCCGTGTGTGTGCCCTCGTGTAGTGGGACTTGACTGGAGTTGAAATATTATCATCATCTGCAAGCAGCAGTTGTAAAACCAGAACCCGCCCCTGAAGCTCCAGGCCCGGAGAACCAGAGAGGGGACCCTCCCAGAGCGTAAAATATGTGAGGCAGAGGGCTGGATGATTGAGGTCGATTGAGGACCAGTAAAAAGTATGATGGTCTTTTAACTCTCCTCTAGCCATATGTGTATTATGATGTCATGTTTTTTACACAGAAAGTCACGTGACCATGCATTTTAGCCGACAAGACAGCATTTGCGAAAATGCGCTTTTCTCGCCAAGAAATGCATATTTTGCTAACATTGCCTGGAACACACAGAAAAGCTGGGAAACATGCTAACTCGACTTGGAAAAATATATTCGGTCATATTTTAACTTAACCCCAGCAAAACCCCACTCGTTGCACCCTCCCTGACTGCATTTGACAAGATGTGCTTTTCTCGCCGAGAAACGCATACTTTTGCAAACATGGCTTGGAACACACAGAAATGCTTGGAAACATGCTAATTCGACTTCGAAAAATATATTTATTCAAATTTTACCTTTATCCCAGCAAAAGCCCACTCTTTGAACCCTCCCCGACAGCATTTGCGAAAATGCGCTTTTCTCGCCGTGAAACGCATATTTTTAAAAACATGGCTTGGAACACACAGAAAAGCTTGGAAACATGCTGATTCGACTTGGAAAAATATATTTGGTCCAATTGTAACTTAATCCCAGCAAAAGCCCACTCTTTGCACCCTTCCCGACAGCATTTGCGAAAATGCGCTTTTTTCGCCGAGAAACGCATATTTTTAAAAACATGGCTTGGAACACACAGAAATGCTTGGAAACATGCTAATTCGACTTAGAAAAATATATTTATTCAAATTTTACCTTTATCCCAGCAAAAGCCCACTCTTTGAACCCTCCCCGACAGCATTTGCGAAAATGCGCTTTTCTCGCCGAGAAACGCATATTTTTAAAAACATGGCTTGGAACACACAGAAATGCTTGGAAACATGCTAATTCGACTTAGAAAAATATATTTATTCAAATTTTACCTTTATCCCAGCAAAAGCCCACTCTTTGAACCCTCCCCGACAGCATTTGCGAAAATGCGCTTTTCTCGCCGTGAAACGCATATTTTTAAAAACATGGCTTTGAACACACAGAAAAGCTTGGAAACATGCTGATTCGACTTGGAAAAATATATTTGGTCCAATTGTAACTTAATCCCAGCAAAAGCACACTCTTTGCACCCTTCCCGACAGCATTTGCGAAAATGCGCTTTTCTCGCCGAGAAACGCATATTTTTGCAAACATGGCTTGGAACACACAGAAAAGCTTGGAAACATGCTGATTCGATTTAGAAAAATATATTTGGTCCAATTGTAACTTAATCCCAGCAAAAGCCCACTCTTTGCACCCTTCCCGACAGCATTTGCGAAAATGCGCTTTTTTCGCCGAGAAACGCATATTTTTAAAAACATGGCTTGGAACGCACAGAAAAGGTTGGAAACATGCTAATTCGACTTGTAAAAATATATTTGGTCCAATTTTAACTTTATCCCAGCAAAAGCCCACTCTTTTAACCCTCCCCGACAGCATTTGCGAAAATGCGCTTTTCTCGCCGAGAAACGCATATTTTTGCAAACAAGGCTTGGAACACACAGAAAAGCTTGGAAACATGCTAATTCGACTTGGAAAAATATATTTGGTCCAATTGTAACTTAATCCCAGCAAAAGGCCACTCTTTGAACCCTCCCCGACAGGATTTGCGAAAATGCGCTTTTCTCGCCGAGAAACGCATATTTTTAAAAACATGGCTTGGAACACACAAACAAGCTTGGAAACATGCTGAGTCGACTCAGAAAAATATATTTGGTCAAATTTTAACTTAATCCCAGCAAAAGACCACTCTTTGAACCCTCCCCGACAGGATTTGCGAAAATGCGCTCTTCTCGCCGAGAAACGCATATTTTTGCAACCATGGCTTGGAACACACAAAAATGCTTGGAAACATTTTAATTCGACTTAGAAAAATATATTTATTCAAATTTTACCTTTATCACAGCAAAAGCCCACTCTTTGAACCCTCCCCGACAGGATTTGCGAAAATACGCTTTTCTCGCCGAGAAACGCATATTTTTAAAAACATGGCTTGGAACACACAGAAAAGCTTGGAAACATGCTGATTCGACTTAGAAAAATATATTTGGTCCAATTGTAACTTAATCCCAGCAAAAGGCCACTGTTTGAGCCCTCCCCGACAGGATTTGCGAAAATGCGCATTTCTCGCCGAGAAACGCATATTTTTAAAAACATGGCTTGGAACACACAGAAAAGGTTGGAAACATGCTAATTCGACTTAGAAAAATATATTTGGTCCAATTTTAACTTTATCCCAGCAAAAGCCCACTCTTTTAACCCTCCCCGACAGCATTTGCGAAAATGCGCTTTTCTCGCCGAGAAACGCATATTTTTGCAAACATGGCTTGGAACACACAGAAAAGCTTGGAATCATGCTAATTCGACTTGTAAAAATATATTTATTCAAATTTTAACTTTATCCCAGCAAAAGCCCACTCTTTTAACCCTCCCCGACAGCATTTGCGAAAATGCGCTTTTCTCGCCGAGAAACGCATATTTTTGCAAACATGTCTTGGAACACACAGAAAAGCTTGGAAACATGCTAATTCGACTTGGAAAAATATATTTGGTCCAATTGTAACTTAATCCCAGCAAAAGGCCACTCTTTGAACCCTCCCCGACAGGATTTGCGAAAATGCGCTTTTCTCGCCGAGAAACGCATATTTTTAAAAACATGGCTTGGAACACACAGAAAAGCTTGGAAACATGCTGATTCGACTTAGAAAAATATATTTGGTCAAATTTTAACTTAATCCCAGCAAAAGACCACTCTTTGAACCCTCCCCGACAGCATTTGCGAAAATGCGCTTTTCTCGCCGAGAAACGCATATTTTTAAAAACATGGCTTTGAACACACAGAAAAGCTTGGAAACATGCTAATTCGACTTAGAAAAATATATTTATTCAAATTTTACCTTTATCCCAGCAAAAGCCCACTCTTTGAACCCTCCCCGACAGCATTTGCGAAAATGCGCTTTTCTCGCCGAGAAACGCATATTTTTGCAAACATGGCTTGGAACACACAGAAAAGCTTGGAAACATGCTGATTCGACTTAGAAAAATATATTTGGTCCAATTGTAACTTAATCCCAGCAAAAGCCCACTCTTTGAACCCTCCCCGACAGCATTTGCGAAAATGCGCTTTTCTCGCCGAGAAACGCATATTTTTAAAAACATGGCTTGGAACACACAGAAAAGCTTGGAAACATGCTGATTCGACTTGGAAAAATATATTTGGTCCAATTGTAACTTAATCCCAGCAAAAGCCCACTCTTTGCACCCTCCCCGACAGCATTTGCGAAAATGCGCTTTTCTCGCCGAGAAACGCATATTTTTAAAAACATGGCTTGGAACACACAGAAAAGCTTGGAAACATGCTGATTCGACTTGGAAAAATATATTTGGTCAAATTTTAACTTTATCCCAGCAAAAGCCCACTCTTTGAACCCTCCCCGACAGCATTTGCGAAAATGCGCTTTTCTCGCCGAGAAACGCATATTTTTAAAAACATGGCTTGGAACACACAGAAATGCTTGGAAACATGCTGATTCGACTTGGAAAAATATATTTGGTCCAATTGTAACTTAATCCCAGCAAAAGCACACTCTTTGAACCCTCCCCGACAGCATTTGCGAAAATGCGCTTTTCTCGCCGTGAAACGCATATTTTTAAAAACATGGCTTTGAACACACAGAAAAGCTTGGAAACATGCTGATTCGACTTGGAAAAATATATTTGGTCCAATTGTAACTTAATCCCAGCAAAAGCCCACTCTTTGAACCCTCCCCGACAGCATTTGCGAAAATGCGCTTTTCTCGCCGAGAAACGCATATTTTTAAAAACATGGCTTGGAACACACAGAAAAGCTTGGAAACATGCTGATTCGACTTGAAAAATATATTTTGTCCAATTTTACCTTAATCCCAGCAAAAGCCCACTCTTTGAACCCTCCCCGACAGCATTTGCGAAAATGCGCTTTTCTCGCCGAGAAACGCATATTTTTAAAAACATGGCTTGGAACACACAGAAAAGCTTGGAAACATGCTGATTCGACTTAGAAAAATATATTTGGTCCAATTGTAACTTAATCCCAGCAAAAGCCCACTCTTTGCACCCTTCCCGACAGCATTTGCGAAAATGCGCTTTTCTCGCCGAGAAACGCATATTTTTAAAAACATGGCTTGGAACACACAGAAAAGCTTGGAAACATGCTAATTCGACTTGGAAAAATATATTTGGTCCAATTGTAACTTAATCCCAGCAAAAGCCCACTCTTTGAACCCTCCCCGACAGCATTTGCGAAAATGCGCTTTTCTCGCCGAGAAACGCATATTTTTAAAAACATGGCTTGGAACACACAGAAAAGCTTGGAAACATGCTGATTCGACTTGGAAAAATATATTTGGTCCAATTGTAACCTAATCCCAGCAAAAGGCCACTCTTTGAACCCTCCCCGACAGCATTTGCGAAAATTCGCTTTTCTCGCCGAGAAACGCATATTTTTAAAAACATGGCTTGAACGCACAGAAAAGCTTGGAAACATGCTGATTCGACTTGGAAAAATATATTTGGTTCAATTTTAACTTAATCCCAGCAAAAGCCCACTCTTTGAACCCTCCCGACAGCATTTGCGAAAATGCGCTTTTCTCATATTTTTAAAAACATGAAAAGAAACGCATATTTTTAAAAACATGGCTTCCAAACACACAGAAAAGCTTGGAAACATGCTGATTCGACTTGGAAAAGTATATTTGGTCCAACTGTAACTTACTCCCAGCAACAGCACACTCATTGAACCCTCCCCGACAGCATTTGCGAAAATGCGCTTTTCTCGCCGAGAAACGCATATTTTTAAAAACATGGCTTGGAACACACAGAAAAGCTTGGGAACATGCTGATTCGACTAGGAAAAATATATTTGGTCCAATTGTAACTTAATCCCAGCAAAAGCCCACTCTTTGCACCCTCCCCGACAGCATTTGCGAAAATGCGCTTTTCTCGCCGAGAAACGCATATTTTTAAAAACATGGCTTGGAACACACAGAAAAGCTTGGAAACATGCTGATTCGACTTGGAAAAATATATTTGGTCAAATTGTAACTTAATCCCAGCAAAAGCCCACTCTTTGAACCCTCCCCGACAGCATTTGCGAAAATGCGCTTTTCTCGCCGAGAAACGCATATTTTTAAAAACATGGCTTGGAACACACAGAAATGCTTGGAAACATGCTGATTCGACTTGGAAAAATATATTTGGTCCAATTGTAACTTAATCCCAGCAAAAGCCCACTCTTTGAACCCTCCCCGACAGCATTTGCGAAAATGCGCTTTTCTCGCCGAGAAACGCATATTTTTAAAAACATGGCTTTGAACACACAGAAAAGCTTGGAAACATGCTGATTCGACTTGGAAAAATATATTTGGTCCAATTGTAACTTAATCCCAGCAAAAGCCCACTCTTTGAACCCTCCCCGACAGCATTTGCGAAAATGCGCTTTTCTCGCGAGAAACGCATATTTTTAAAAACATGGCTTGGAACACACAGAAAAGCTTGGAAACATGCTGATTCGACTTGGAAAAATATATTTTGTCAAATTGTAACTTAATCCCAGCAAAAGCCCACTCTTTGAACCCTCCCCGACAGCATTTGCGAAAATGCGCTTTTCTCGCCGTGAAACGCATATTTTTAAAAACATGGCTTGGAACACACAGAAAAGCTTGGAAACATGCTGATTCGACTTGGAAAAATATATTTGGTCCAATTGTAACTTAATCCCAGCAAAAGCACACTCTTTGCACCCTTCCCGACAGCATTTGCGAAAATGCGCTTTTCTCGCCGAGAAACGCATATTTTTAAAAACATGGCTTGGAACACACAGAAAAGCTTGGAAACATGCTGATTCGACTTAGAAAAATATATTTGGTCCAATTGTAACTTAATCCCAGCAAAAGCCCACTCTTTGAACCCTCCCCGACAGCATTTGCGAAAATGCGCTTTTCTCGCCGAGAAACGCATATTTTTGCAAACATGGCTTGGAACACACAGAAAAGCTTGGAAACATGCTGATTCGACTTAGAAAAATATATTTATTCAAATTTTACCTTTATCCCAGCAAAAGCCCACTCTTTGAACCCTCCCCGACAGCATTTGCGAAAATGCGCTTTTCTCGCCGAGAAACGCATATTTTTAAAAACATGGCTTTGAACACACAGAAAAGCTTGGAAACATGCTGATTCGACTTGGAAAAATATATTTGGTCCAATTGTAACTTAATCCCAGCAAAAGCCCACTCTTTGCACCCTCCCCGACAGCATTTGCGAAAATGCGCTTTTCTCGCCGAGAAACGCATATTTTTAAAAACATGGCTTGGAACACACAGAAAAGCTTGGAAACATGCTGATTCGACTTGGAAAAATATATTTGGTCCAATTGTAACTTAATCCCAGCAAAAGCCCACTCTTTGAACCCTCCCCGACAGCATTTGCGAAAATGCGCTTTTCTCGCCGAGAAACGCATATTTTTAAAAACATGGCTTGGAACACACAGAAAAGCTTGGAAACATGCTAATTCGACTTAGAAAAATATATTTTGTCAAATTTTACCTTTATCCCAGCAAAAGCCCACTCTTTGAACCCTCCCCGACAGCATTTGCGAAAATGCGCTTTTCTCGCCGAGAAACGCATATTTTTAAAAACATGGCTTTGAACACACAGAAAAGCTTGGAAACATGCTGATTCGACATTGAAAAATATATTTGGTCCAATTGTAACTTAATCCCAGCAAAAGCCCACTCTTTGCACCCTTCCCGACAGCATTTGCGAAAATGCGCTTTTCTCGCCGAGAAACGCATATTTTTAAAAACATGGCTTTGAACACACAGAAAAGCTTGGAAACATGCTGATTCGACTTGGAAAAATATATTTGGTCCAATTGTAACTTAATCCCAGCAAAAGCCCACTCTTTGAACCCTCCCGACAGCATTTGCGAAAATGCGCTTTTCTCCGAGAAACGCATATTTTTAAAAACATGGCTTGGAACACACAGAAAAGCTTGGAAACATGCTGATTCGACTTGGAAAAATATATTTGGTCCAATTGTAACTTAATCCCAGCAAAAGCCCACTCTTTGCACCCTTCCCGACAGCATTTGCGAAAATGCGCTTTTCTCGCCGAGAAACGCATATTTTTAAAAACATGGCTTGGAACACACCGAAACGCTTGGAAACATGCTGATTCGACTTGAAAAATATATTTGGTCAAATTTTTACATTTATCCCAGCAAAAGCCTCTTTGAACCCCCTCCCGACAGCATTTGCGAAAATGCGCTTTTCGCCGAGAAACGCATACTTTTAAAAACATGGCTTGGAACACACAGAAATGCTTGGAAACATGCTGATTCGACTTGGAAAAATATATTTGGTCCAATTGTAACTTAATCCCAGCAAAAGCACACTCTTTGAACCCTCCCGACAGCATTTGCGAAAATGCGCTTTCTCGCCGAGAAACGCATATTTTTAAAAACATGGCTTTGAACACACAGAAAAGCTTGGAAACATGCTGATTCGACTTGGAAAAATATATTTGGTCCAATTGTAACTTAATCCCAGCAAAAGCCCACTCTTTGCACCCTTCCAGAAAGCATTTGCCCACTCTTTGAACCCTCCCCGACAGCATTTGCGAAAATGCGCTTTTCTCGCCGAGAAACGCATATTTTTAAAAACATGGCTTTGAACACACAGAAAAGCTTGGAAACATGCTGATTCGACTTGGAAAAATATATTTGGTCCAATTGTAACTTAATCCCAGCAAAAGCCCACTCTTTGCACCCTTCCCGACAGCATTTGCGAAAATGCGCTTTTCTCGCCGAGAAACGCATATTTTTAAAAACATGGCTTTGAACACACAGAAAAGCTTGGAAACATGCTGATTCGACTTGGAAAAATATATTTGGTCCAATTGTAACTTAATCCCAGCAAAGCCCACTCTTTGCACCCTTCCCGACAGCATTTGCGAAAATGCGCTTTTCTCGCCGAGAAACGCATATTTTTAAAAACATGGCTTGGAACACACAGAAATGCTTGGAAACATGCTGATTCGACTTGGAAAAATATATTTGGTCCAATTGTAACTTAATCCCAGCAAAAGCCCACTCTTTGCACCCTTCCCGACAGCATTTGCGAAAATGCGCTTTTCTCGCCGAGAAACGCATATTTTTAAAAACATGGCTTGGAACACACAGAAAAGCTTGGAAACATGCTAATTCGACTTAGAAAAATATATTTGGTCCAATTGTAACTTAATCCCAGCAAAAGCCCACTCTTTGCACCCTTCCCGACAGCATTTGCGAAAATGCGCTTTTCTCGCCGAGAAACGCATATTTTTAAAAACATGGCTTGGAACACACAGAAATGCTTGGAAACATGCTGATTCGACTTAGAAAAATATATTTATTCAAATTTTAACTTTATCCCAGCAAAAGCCCACTCTTTGCACCCTCCCCGACAGCATTTGCGAAAATGCGCTTTTCTCGCCGAGAAACGCATATTTTTAAAAACATGGCTTGGAACACACAGAAATGCTTGGAAACATGCTAATTCGACTTAGAAAAATATATTTATTCAAATTTTACCTTTATCCCAGCAAAAGCCCACTCTTTGAACCCTCCCGACAGCATTTGCGAAAATGCGCTTTTTCGCCGAGAAACGCATATTTTTAAAAACATGGCTTGGAACACACAGAAATGCTTGGAAACATGCTAATTCGACTTAGAAAAATATATTTTGTCAAATTGTACCTTAATCCCAGCAAAAGCCCACTCTTTGAACCCTCTCCGACAGCGTTTGCGAAAATGCGCTTTTCTCGCCGAGAAACGCATATTTTTAAAAACATGGCTTTGAACACACAGAAAAGCTTGGAAACATGCTGATTCGACTTGGAAAAATATATTTTTTCCAATTTTAACTTAATCCCAGCAAAAGCCCACTCATTGAACCCTCTCCGACAGCATTTGCGAAAATGCGCTTTTCTCGCCGAGAAACGCATATTTTTAAAAACATGGCTTGGAACACACAGAAAAGCTTGGAAACATGCTAATTCGACTTAGAAAAATATATTTATTCAAATTTTACCTTAATCCCAGCAAAAGCCCACTCTTTGAACCCTCCCCGACAGCATTTGCGAAAATGCGCTTTTCTCGAGAAACGCATATTTTTAAAAACATGGCTTGGAACACACAGAAAAGCTTGGAAACATGCTGATACGACTTGGAAAAATATATTTGGTCCAATTGTAACTTAATCCCAGCAAAAGCCCACTCTTTGAACCCTCTCCGACAGCATTTGCGAAAATGCGCTTTTTTCGCCGAGAAACGCATATTTTTAAAAACATGGCTTGGAACACACAGAAATGCTTGGAAACATGCTAATTCGACTTAGAAAAATATATTTATTCAAATTTTACCTTTATCCCAGCAAAAGCCCACTCTTTGAACCCTCCCCGACAGCATTTGCGAAAATGCGCTTTTCTCGCCGAGAAACGCATATTTTTAAAAACATGGCTTTGAACACACAGAAAAGCTTGGAAACATGCTGATTCGACTTGGAAAAATATATTTGGTCCAATTGTAACTTAATCCCAGCAAAAGCCCACTCTTTGCACCCTTCCCGACAGCATTTGCGAAAATGCGCTTTTTTCGCCGAGAAACGCATATTTTTAAAAACATGGCTTGGAACACACAGAAAAGCTTGGAAACATGCTGATTCGACTTGGAAAAATATATTTGGTCCAATTGTAACTTAATCCCAGCAAAAGCCCACTCTTTGAACCCTCCCGACAGCATTTGCGAAAATGCGCTTTTCTCGCCGAGAAACGCATATTTTTAAAAACATGGCTTGGAACACACAGAAATGCTTGGAAACATGCTAATTCGACTTAGAAAAATATATTTATTCAAATTTAACTTTATCCCAGCAAAAGCCCACTCTTTGAACCCTCCCCGACAGCATTTGCGAAAATGCGCTTTTCTCGCCGAGAAACGCATATTTTTAAAAACATGGCTTTGAACACACAGAAAAGCTTGGAAACATGCTGATTCGACTTGGAAAAATATATTTGGTCCAATTGTAACTTAATCCCAGCAAAAGCCCACTCTTTGAACCCTCCCCGACAGCATTTGCGAAAATGCGCTTTTCTCGCCGAGAAACGCATATTTTTAAAAACATGGCTTTGCCACACAGAAAAGCTTGGAAACATGCTGATTCGACTTGGAAAAATATATTTGGTCCAATTGTAACTTAATCCCAGCAAAAGCCCACTCTTTGCACCCTTCCCGACAGCATTTGCGAAAATGCGATTTTTCGCCACGCATATTTTTAAAAACATGGCTTGGAACACACAGAAATGCTTGGAAACATGCTGATTCGACTTGGAAAAATATATTTGGTCCAATTGTAACTTAATCCCAGCAAAAGCCCACTCTTTGCACCCGACAGCATTTGCGAAAATGCGCTTTTCTCGCCGAGAAACGCATATTTTTGCAAACATGGCTTGGAACACACAGAAAAGCTTGGAAACATGCTGATTCGATTTAGAAAAATATATTTGGTCCAATTGTAACTTAATCCCAGCAAAAGCCCACTCTTTGAACCCTTCCCGACAGCATTTGCGAAAATGCGCTTTTCTCTCCGAGAAACGCATATTTTTAAAAACATGGCTTGGAACACACAGAAAAGCTTGGAAACATGCTGATTCGACTTGGAAAAATATATTTGGTCCAATTGTAACTTAATCCCAGCAAAAGCCCACTCTTTGCACCCTTCCCGACAGCATTTGCGAAAATGCGCTTTTCTCGCCGAGAAACGCATATTTTAAGAACATGGCTTGGAACGCACAGAAAAGCTTGGAAACATGCTTATTCGACTTGGAAAAATATATTTATTCAAATTTTAACTTTATCCCAGCAAAAGCCCACTCTTTGAACCCTTCCCGACAGCATTTGAGAAAATGCGCTTTTCTCGCCGAGAAACGCATATTTTTAAAAACATGGCTTGGAACACACAGAAAAGCTTGGAAACATGCTGATTCGACTTAGAAAAATATATTTGGTCCAATTGTAACTTAATCCCAGCAAAAGCCCACTCTTTGAACCCTTCCCGACAGCATTTGCGAAAATGCGCTTTTCTCGCCGAGAAACGCATATTTTTAAAAACATGGCTTGGAACACACAGAAAAGCTTGGAAACATGCTAATTCGACTTTGAAAAATATATTTTTTCAAATTTTAACTTAATCCCAGCAAAAGCCCACTCTTTGAACCCTCCCCGACAGCATTTGCGAAAATGCGCTTTTCTCGCCGAGAAACGCATATTTTTAAAAACATGGCTTTGAACACACAGAAAAGCTTGGAAACATGCTGATTCGACTTAGAAAAATATATTTGGTCCAATTGTAACTTAATCCCAGCAAAAGCCCACTCTTTGAACCCTCCCCGACAGCATTTGCGAAAATGCGCTTTTCTCGCCGTGAAACGCATATTTTTGCAAACATGGCTTGGAACACACAGAAAAGCTTGGAAACATGCTGATTCGATTTAGAAAAATATATTTGGTCCAATTGTAACTTAATCCCAGCAAAAGCCCACTCTTTGCACCCTTCCCGACAGCATTTGCGAAAATGCGCTTTTTTCGCCGAGAAACGCATATTTTTAAAAACATGGCTTGGAACACACAGAAAAGCTTGGAAACATGCTGATTCGACTTGGAAAAATATATTTGGTCCAATTGTAACTTAATCCCAGCAAAAGCCCACTCTTTGCACCCTTCCCGACAGCATTTGCGAAAATGCGCTTTTCTCGCCGAGAAACGCATATTTTTAAAAACATGGCTTGGAACACACAGAAATGCTTGGAAACATGCTGATTCGACTTGGAAAAATATATTTGGTCCAATTGTAACTTAATCCCAGCAAAAGCCCACTCTTTGCACCCTTCCCGACAGCATTTGCGAAAATGCGCTTTTCTCGCCGTGAAACGCATATTTTTGCAAACATGGCTTGGAACACACAGAAAAGCTTGGAAACATGCTGATTCGACTTGGAAAAATATATTTGGTCCAATTGTAACTTAATCCCAGCAAAAGCCCACTCTTTGAACCCTTCCCGACAGCATTTGCGAAAATGCGCTTTTCTCGCCGAGAAACGCATATTTTTAAAAACATGGCTTGGAACACACAGAAAAGCTTGGAAACATGCTTATTCGACTTTGAAAAATATATTTTGTCCAATTTTACCTTTATCCCAGCAAAAGCCCACTCTTTGCACCCTCCCCGACAGCATTTGCGAAAATGCGCTTTTCTCGCCGTGAAACGCATATTTTTAAAAACATGGCTTTGAACACACAGAAAAGCTTGGAAACATGCTGATTCGACTTGGAAAAATATATTTGGTCCAATTATGACAATCAAAACAAAAGCCCACTCTTTGCACCCTTCCCGACAACATTTGCGAAAATAACTTTCTCGCCGAAAAACGCATATTTTTTAAAACATGGCTTTGAACACACAGAAAAGCTTGGAAACATGCTGATTCGACTTGGAAAAATATATTTGGTCCAATTGTAACTTAATACCAGCAAAAGCACACTCTTTGCCTTCCACGACAGCATTTGCGAAAATGCGCTTTTTTCGCAGAGAAACGCATATTTTTAAAAACATGGCTTGGAACACACAGAAAAGCTTGGAAACATGCTAATTCGACTTGGAAAAATATATTTATTCAAATTTGACCTTTATTCCAGCAAAGCCCTCTTTGAACCCTCCCCGACATTTGCGAAAAATCGCTTTTCTCGCCGAGAAACATATTTTTGCAAACATGGCGGAACACACAGAAAAGCTTGGAACATGGTGATTCGACTCAGAAAAATATATTTGGTCCAATTTTAACTTAATCCCAGCAAGCCCACTCTTTGCACCCTTCCACGTGTATTTTGCGAAAATCGCTTTTCTCTTGAGAAACGCATATTTTTAAAAACATGGCTTGGAACACACAGAAAAGCTTGGAAACATGCTAATTCGACTTAGAAAAATATATTATTCAAATTTGACCTTTATCCCAGTAAAAGCACACTCTTTGAACCCCTTCCGACAGCATTTGCGAAAAATCGCTTTTTCGCCGAGAAACGTATTTTGCAAACATGGCTTTGAACACACAGAAAAGCTTGGAAACATGCTGATTCGACTTGGAAAAAAAAAATTAGGTCCAATTGTAACTTAATCCAACCAAAAGCCCACTCTTTGCACCCTTCCGACAGCATTTTGTGAAAATGCTTTTATAAAAACGCATATTTTTAAAAACACATGGCTTGGAACACACAGAAAAGCTTGGAAACATGCTGATTCGACTTGAAAAATATATTTGGTCCAATTTACCTTAATCCCAGCAAAAGCCCACTCTTTGAACCCTTCCACGACAGCATTTACGAAAATGCGCTTTCTCGCGAGAAACGCATATTTTTAAAAACATGGCTTGGAACACACAGAAAAGCTTGGAAACATGCTAATTCGACTTAAGAAAAATATATTATTCAAATTTTACCTTTATCCCAGCAAAAGCCCACTCTTTGCACCCTCCCCAGACAACATTTGCGAAAATGCGCTTTCTGTATAAACGCATATTTTTAAAAACATGGCTTGGAACACACAGAAATGCTTGGAAACATGCTGATACTAATTTGACACATATATTTGGTCAAATTGTAACTTAATCCCAGCAAAAGCCCACTCTTTGAACCCTCCCGACAGCATTTGCGAAAATGCGCTTTCTCGCCCGTGAAACGCATATTTTTAAAAACATGGCTTTGAACACACAGAAAAGCTTGGAAACATGCTGATTCGATTTAGAATAATTTATTTGGTACAATTGTAACTTAATCCCAGCAAAGCCCACTCTTTGCACCCTTCCACGACAGCATTTGCGAAAATGCGCTTTTAATCGAAAACGCATATTTTAAAAACAAGGCTTGGAACACACAGAAAAGCTTGGAAACTTATGCTAATTCGTCTTGGAAAAATATATTTATTCAAATTTTACCTTTATCCCAGCAAAAGCCCACTCTTTGAACCCTCCCCGACAGCATTTGCGAAAATGCACTTTTCTCGCCGAGAAACGCATATTTTTAAAAACATGGCTTGGAACACACATAAAAGCTTGGAAACATCGTGATTCGACTCAGAAAAATATATTTGGTCCAATTGTAACTTAATCCCAGCAAAAGCCCACTCTTTGCACCCTTCCCGACAGCATTTGCGAAAATGCGCTTTTCTCGCCCGAGAAAGCATATTTTTGCAAACATGGCTTGGAACACACAGAAAAGCTTGGAAACATGCTGATTCGATTGAGAAAAATATATTTGGTCCAATTGTAAGTTAATCCCATCAAAAGCACACTCTTTGCTCCTTCCGACAGCATTTGCGAACATGCGCTTTTCTCGCCGAGAAACGCATATTTTTGCAAACATGGCTTGGAACACACAGAAAAGCTTGGAAACATGGTGATTCGACTCAGAAAAATATATTTGGTAAATTTTTCCTTTATCCCAGCAAAAAGCCCTCTTTGACCCTCCCCGACAGCATTTGCGAAAATGCTCTTCTCGTACGAGAAACATATTTTAAAACATGGCTTGGAACACACAGAAATGCTTGGAAACTTGCTAATTCTACAGAAAAATATATTTATTCAAATTGTAACTTTATCCCAGCAAAAGCACTCTTTGGACCCTCCCCCAACATTTGCGAAAATGCGCTTTTCATAGAAACATATTTTTAAAAACATGGCTTTAGACACACAGAAAAGCTGGAAACATGCTGATTCGACTTGGAAAAATATATTTATTCAAATTTGACCTTTATTCCAGCAAAAGCCCACTCTTTGAACCCTCCCCGACAGCAATTGCGAAAATGCGTTTTTCTAGAAACGCATATTTTTAAAAACATGGCTTGGAACACACAGAAAGCTTGGAAACATGGTAATTCGACTCAGAAAAATATATTTGGTCCAATTGTAACTTTATCCCAGCAAAAGCACACTCTTTGAACCCTTTCCGACAGCATTTGCGAAAATCGCTTTTCTCGCCGAGAAACGCATATTTTTAAAAAACATGGCTTGGAACACACAGAAAAGCTTGGAAACATGCTGATTCGATTTAGAAAAATATATTTGGTCCTATTGTACCTTTATCCCAGCAAAAGCCCACTCTTTGCACCCTCCCGACAGCATTTGCGAAAAATAGCTTTTCTGTGAGAAACGCATATTTTTAAAAACATGGCTTTGAACACACAGAAAAGCTTGGAAACATGCTGATTCGACTTAGAAAAATATATTTGTTCCAATTGTAACTTAATCCCAGCAAAAGCCCACTCTTTGCACCCTTCCAGACAGCATTTGCGAAAATGCGCTTTTCTCGCCGAGAAACGCATATTTTAAAAACATGGCTTGGAACACACAGAAATGTGGAAACATGCTAATTCGACTTGGAAAAATATATTTATTCAAATTTTACCTTTATCCCAGCAAAAGCCCACTCTTTGAACCCTCCCTGACAGCATTTGCGAAAATGTGCTTTTCGCCCGAGAAACGCATATTTTAAAAACATGGCTTTGAACACACAGAAAAAGCTTGGAAACATGCTGATTCGACTTGGAAAAATATATTTGGTCCAATTTGTAACTTAATCCCAGCAAAAGCACCTCTTTGAACCCTTTCCACGACAGCATTTGCGAAATGCGCTTTCTCGCAAAGCTATTTTTAAAAACATGGCTTTGAACACACAAAAAGCTTGGAAACATGGTGATTCGACTCAGAAAAATATATTTGGTCCCAGTGTATCCCAACAAAAAGCCTCTTTGCACCTCCCAGACAGCATTTGCGAAAATGCGCTTTCCTCATGAGAAACATATTTTTAAAAACATGGCTTAGAACACACAGAAAAGCTTGGAAACATGCTGATTCGACTTGGAAAAATATATTTGTTCCAATTGTAACAATCCCAGCAAAAGCCCACTCTTTGCCCTTCCCGACAGCATTTGCGAAAATGCGCTTTTTCTTGAGAAACGCATATTTTTAAAAACAAGGCTTGGAACACACAGAAAAGCTTGGAAACATGCTAATTCGTCTTGGAAAAAATATATTTGTTCAAATTTTACCTTTATTTCAGCAAAAGCCCACTCTTTGAACCCTCCCACAGCATTTAACTATGAAAATGCGTTTTCTGCTCGAAGCATATTTTTGCAAACATGGCTTGGAACACACAGAAAAGCTTGGAAACATGGTGATTCGACTCAGAAAAATATATTTGGTCCAATTGTAACTTAATCCCAGCAAAAGCCCACTCTTTGCACCCTTCCAGAAAGCATTTGCGAAAATGCGCTTTTCGCCGAGAAAGCATATTTTCTAAAAACATGGCTTGGAACACACAGAAATGCTTGGAAACATGCTGATTCGACTTAGAAAAATATATTTGGTCCAATTGTAACTTAATCCCAGCAAAAGCCCCACTCTTTGCTCCCTTCCCGACAGCATTTGAGAAAATGCGCTTTTTCATAGAACGCATATTTTTGCAAACATGTCTTGGAACACACAGAAAAGCTTGGAAACATGCTAATTCGACTTACAAAAATATATTTGGTCCAATTGTTCCTTTATCCCAGCAAAAGCACACTCTTTGCACCTCCCGACAGCATTTGCGAAAATGCGCTCTTCATCCCGAGGAAAGCATATTTTTAAAAACATGGCTTGGAACACACAGAAATGCTTGGAAACTTGCTAATTCGACTTAGAAAATTTATTTATTCAAATTTTACCTTTATCCCAGCAAAAGCCCACTCTTTGAACCCTCCCCGACAGCATTTGCGAAAATGCGCTTTTCTCACCGAAAAAACGCATATTTTTAAAAACATGGCTTAGAACACACAGAAAAGCTTGGAAACAAGCTGATTCGACTTGGAAAAATATATTTGGTCCAATTGTAACTTAATCCCAGCAAAAGCACACTCTTTGCACCCTTCCCGACAGCATTTGCGAAAATGCGCTTTTCTCGCCGAGAAACGCATATTTTTAAAACATGGCTTGGAACACACAGAAATGCTTGGAAACATGGTTATTCGACTTAGAAAAATATTTTTTTTCAAATTGTAACTTAATCCCAGCAAAAGCCCACTCTTTGAACCCTCCCCGACAGCATTTGCGAAAATGCGCTTTTCTATCCGAGAAACGCATATTTTAAAAAACATGGCTTGGAACACACAGAAATGCTTGGAAACTTGCTGATTGGACTCAGAAAAATATATTTGGTCAAATTTAACTTTTATCCCAGCAAAAGCCCACTCTTTGAACCCTCCCCGACAGCATTTGCGAAAATGCGCTTTCTCGCCCGAGAAACGCATATTTTTAAAAAACATGGCTTTGAACACACAGAAAAGCTTGGAAACATGCTAATTCGACTTGGAGAAAAATATATTTGGTCAAATTTGACCTTTATTCCAGCAAAAGCCCTCTTTACCCTTCCAGACAGCATTTGCGAAAAATGCGTTTTCGCCGAGAAACGCATATTTTAAAAACATGGCTTGGAACACACAGAAATGCTTGGAAACATGCTAATTCGAATTAGAAAAATATATTTATTCAAATTTTACCTTTATCCCAGCAAAAGCCCACTCTTTGAACCCTCCCTGACAGCATTTGCGAAAATGCGCTTTTCTCGCCGAGAAACGCATATTTTTAAAAACATGGCTTTGAACACACAGAAAAGCTTGGAAACATGCTGATTCGACTTGGAAAAATATATTTGGTCCAATTGTAACTTAATCCCAGCAAAAGCCCACTCTTTGCACCCTTCCCGACAGCATTGGAGAAAATGCGCTTTTCTCGCCGAGAAACGCATATTTTTAAAAACATGGCTTGGAACACACAGAAAAGCTTGGAAACATGCTGATTCGATTTAGAAAAATATATTTGGTCCAATTGTAACTTAATCCCAGCAAAAGCCCACTCTTTGCACCCTCCCCGACAGCATTTGCGAAAATGCGCTTTTCTCGCCGAGAAACGCATATTTTTAAAAACATGGCTTGGAACACACAGAAATGCTTGGAAACTTGCTAATTCGACTTAGAAAAATATATTTATTCAAATTTTACCTTTATCCCAGCAAAAGCCCACTCTTTGAACCCTCCCCGACAGCATTTGCGAAAATGCGCTTTTCTCGCCGAGAAACGCATATTTTTTTAAAAAAAGGCTTTGAACACAAAGAAAAGCTTGGAAACATGCTGATTCTACTTGGAAAAATATATTTGGTCCAATTGTAACTTAATCCTAGCAAAAGCACACTCTTTGCACCCTTCCCGACAGCATTTGCGAAAATGCGCTTTTCTCGCCGAGAAACATATTTTTGCTAACATGGCTTTGAACACACAGAAAAGCTTGGAAACATGCTGATTCGACTCAGAAAAATATATTTGGTCCAATTGTAACTTAATCCCAGCAAAAGCACACTCTTTGAACCCTCCCCGACAGCATTTGCGAAAATGCGCTTTTCTCAACGGCATATTTTTTTAAATACATGGCTTGGAACACAGAAAAGCTTGGAAACATGCTAGTTCACTTGGAAAAATATATTTGGTCCAATTGTAACTTAATCCCAGCAAAAGCCCACTCTTTGCACCCTTCCAGACAGCATTTGCGAAAATGCGCTTTTTCGCCCGAACGCATATTTTTAAAAACATGGCTTTGAACACACAGAAAAGCTTGGAAACATGCTAATTCGACTTAGAAAAATATATTTATTCAAATTTTACCTTTATCCAGCAAAAAGCCCACTCTTTGAACCCTCCCCGGCAGCATTTGCGAAAATGCGTTTTTCTCTGCTTCGAGAAACGCATATTTTTAAAAACATGGCTTGGAACACACAGAAATGCTTGGAAACTTGCTAATTCGACTTAGAAAAATATATTTGGTCCAATTGTAACTTTATCCCAGCAAAAAGCCCACTCTTTGAACCCTCCCCGACAGCATTTGCGAAAATCGCTTTTCTCGCCCGGAAACATATTTTGCAAAACATGGCTTGGAACACACAGAAAAGCTTGGAAACATGCTCATTCGATTTCGAAAAATATATTTGCTCCAATTGTAACTTAATCCCAGAAAAAGCACACTCTTTGCACCCTTCCAGACAGCAATTGCGAAAATGCGCTTTTCCGCCCGAGAAACGCATATTTTTAAAAACATGGCTTGGAACACACAGAAATCTTGGAAACTTGCTAATTCGACTTAGAAAAATATGTTTATTCAAATTTTACCTTTATCCCAGCAAAAGCCCACTCTTTGAACCCTCCCCGACAGCATTTGCGAAAATGCGCTTTACGAGAAAGCATATTTTTAAAAACATATTTTGAACACACAGAAAAGCTTGGAAACATGCTGATTCGACTGGGAAAAATATATTTTGTCCAATTGTAACTTAATCCCAGCAAAAGCCCACTCTTTGCACCCTTCCCGACATTTGCGAAAATCTTTTCTGCCGAAATAGAATGTATTTTTAAAAACATGGCTTGGAACACACAGAAAAGCTTGAAACATTCTAATTCGACTTAGAAAAATATTTTTATTCAAATTTTACCTTTATCCCAGCAAAAGCCCACTCTTTGAACCCTCCCCGACAGCTTTTGCGAAAATGCGCTTTCTCGCCCGAAAACGCATATTTTTAAAAACATGGCTTTGAACACACAAGAAAAGCTTGGAAACATGCTAATTCGACTTGGAAAAATATATTTATTCCAATTGTAACTTAATCCCAGCAAAAGCCCACTCTTTGAACCCTCCCGACAGCATTGCGAAAATGCGTTTTCTCATAGAAACGCATATTTTTAAAAACATGGCTTGGAACACACAGAAAAGCTTGGAAACATGGTGATTCGACTCAGAAAAATATATTTGGTCCAATTTTAACTTTATCCCAGCAAAAGCCACTCTTTACCCTTTCCGACAGCATTGGAGAAAATGCGCTTTTCTCGCCGAAACGCATATTTTTACCAAACATGGCTTGGAACACACAGAAAAGCTTGGAAACATGCAGTTCTATTTAGAAAAATATATTTGGTCCAATTGTAATCAGCAAAAGCCCTCTTTGCACCCTCCCCGACAGCATTTGCGTGCGCTTTATCGCCGAGAAACGCATATTTTTAAAACATGACTTCAGACACACAGAAAAGCTTGAAACATGTAAGTTCGACTTGGAAAAATATATTTGGTCCAATTGTAACAATCCCAGCAAAAAAGCACACTCTTTGCACCCTTCCCGACAGCATTTGCGAAAATGCGCTTTTTCGCCCGAGAAACGCATATTTTTGCAAACATGACTGGAACACACAGAAAAGATTGGAAACATGGTGATTCGACTCGGAAATATATATTTGGTCCGATTGTAACTTAATCCTTAAAAGCCCACTCTTTGAACCCTCCCCGACAGCATTTGCGAAAATGCGCTTTTCTCGCCGAGAAACGCATATTTTTTAAAAACATGGCTTTGAACACACAGAAAAGCTTGGAAACATGCTGATTCGACTTAGAAAAATATATTTGGTCCAATTGTAACTTAATCCCAGCAAAAGCCCACTCTTTGCACCCTCCCCGACAGCATTTGCGAAAATGCGCTTTTCTCGCCGAGAAACGCATATTTTTAAAAACATGGCTTTGAACACACAGAAAAGCTTGGAAACATGCTGATTCGACTTAGAAAAATATATTTGGTCCAATTGTAACTTAATCCCAGCAAAAGCCCACTCTTTGAACCCTCCCCGACAGCATTTGCGAAAATGCGCTTTTCTCGCCGAGAAACGCATATTTTTAAAAACATGGCTTGGAACACACAGAAAAGCTTGGAAACATGCTGATTCGACTTGGAAAAATATATTTGGTCCAATTGTAACTTAATCCCAGCAAAAGCCCACTCTTTGAACCCTCCCCGACAGCATTTGCGAAAATGCGCTTTTCTCGCCGTGAAACGCATATTTTTAAAAACATGGCAGACACAGAAAGCTTGGAAACATGCTGATTCGACTTGGAAAAATATTTGGTCCAATTGTAACTTAATCCCAGCCAAGCACACTCTTTGAACCCCGACAGCATTTCTTGAAAATGCGCTTTCTCGCCCGTGAAACGCATATTTTTAAAAACATGGCTTGGAACACACAATCTTGGAAACATGCTAATTAAATTAGAAAAATATGTTTATTCAAATTTTACCTTTATCCCAGCAAAGCCCACTCTTTGAACCCTCCCGACAGCATTTGAGAAAATGCGCTTTTTCGCAGAGAAACGCATATTTTTAAAAACATGGCTTGGAACACAGAAATGTAGAACATGCTAATTCGACTTAGAAAAATATATTTATTCAAATTTTACCTTTATCCCAGCAAAAGCCCACTCTTTGCACCCTTCCCGACAGCATTTGCGAAAATGCGCTTTTCTCGCCGAGAAACGCATATTTTTAAAAACATGGCTTTGAACACACAGAAAAGCTTGGAAACATGCTGATTCGACTTGGAAAAATATTTTTGGTCCAATTGTAACTTAATCCCAGCAAAAGCCCACTCTTTGAACCCTCCCCGACAGCATTTGCGAAAATGCGCTTTTCTCGCCGAGAAACGCATATTTTTAAAAACATGGCTTTGAACACACAGAAAAGCTTGGAAACATGCTGATTCGACTTGGAAAAATATATTTGGTCCAATTGTAACTTAATCCCAGCAAAAGCCCACTCTTTGCACCCTTCCCGACAGCATTTGCGAAAATGCGCTTTTCTCGCCGAGAAACGCATATTTTTAAAAACATGGCTTGGAACACACAGAAAAGCTTGGAAACATGCTAATTCGACTTAGAAAAATATATTTATTCAAATTTTACCTTTTTCCCAGCAAAAGCCCACTCTTTGAACCCTCCCCGACAGCATTTGCGAAAATGCGCTTTTCTCGCCGAGAAACGCATATTTTTAAAAACATGGCTTTGAACACACAGAAAAGCTTGGAAACATGCTGATTGGACTTGGAAAAATATATTTGGTCCAATTGTAACTTAATCCCAGCAAAAGCCCACTCTTTGAACCCTCCCCGACAGCATTTGCGAAAATGCGCTTTTCTCGCCGAGAAACGCATATTTTTAAAAACATGGCTTTGAACACACAGAAAAGCTTGGAAACATGCTGATTCGACTTGGAAAAATATATTTGGTCCAATTGTAACTTAATCCCAGCAAAAGCCCTCTTTGCACCCTTCCCGACAGCATTTGCGAAAATGCGCTTTTCTCGCCGAGAAACGCATATTTTTAAAAACATGGCTTGGAACACACAGAAAAGCTTGGAAACATGCTGATTCGACTTAGAAAAATATATTTGGTCCAATTGTAACTTAATCCCAGCAAAAGCACACTCTTTGCACCCTTCCCGACAGCATTTGCGAAAATGCGCTTTTCTCGCCGAGAAACGCATATTTTTTTAAAAACATGGCTTGGAACACACAGAAAAGCTTGGAAACATGCTAATTCGACTTGGAAAAATATAATTATTCAAAATTTACCTTTATCCCAGCAAAAGCCCACTCTTTGAACCCTCCCCGACAGCATTTGCGAAAATGCGCTTTTCTCGCCGAGAAACGCATATTTTTAAAAACATGGCTTGGAACACACAGAAAAGCTTGGAAACATGCTGTTTCGACTTGGAAAAATATATTTGGTCCAATTGTAACCTAATCCCAGCAAAAGCCCACTCTTTGAACCCTCCCCGACAGCATTTGCGAAAATGCGCTTTTCTCGCCGAGAAACGCATATTTTTAAAAACATGGCTTGAAACACACAGAAAAGCTTGGAAACATGCTGATTCGACTTGGAAAAATATATTTGGTCCAATTGTAACTTAATCCCAGCAAAAGCCCACTCTTTGAACCCTACCCGACAGAATTTGCGAAAATGCGCTTTTCTCGCCGAGAAACGCATATTTTTAAAAACATGGCTTGGAACACACAGAAAAGCTTGGAAACATGCTGATTCGATTTAGAAAAATATATTTGGTCCAATTGTAACTTAATCCCAGCAAAAGCCCACTCTTTGCACCCTTCCCGACAGCATTTGCGAAAATGCGCTTTTCTCGCCGAGAAACGCATATTTTTAAAAACATGGCTTGGAACACACAGAAAAGCTTGGAAACATGCTGATTCGACTTGGAAAAATATATTTATTCAATTTTAACTTAATCCCAGCAAAAGCCCACTCTTTGAACCCTCCCCGACAGCATTTGCGAAAATGCGCTTTTCTCGCCGAGAAACGCATATTTTTAAAAACATGGCTTTGAACACACAGAAAAGCTTGGAAACATGCTGATTCGACTTGGAAAAATATATTTGGTCCAATTGTAACTTAATCCCAGCAAAAGCCCACTCTTTGCACCCTTCCCGACAGCATTTGCGAAAATGCGCTTTTCTCGCCGAGAAACGCATATTTTTAAAAACATGGCTTGGAACACACAGAAAAGCTTGGAAACATGCTAATTCGACTTAGAAAAATATATCTGGTCAAATTTTACCTTTATCCCAGCAAAAGCCCACTCTTTGAACCCTCCCCGACAGCATTTGCGAAAATGCGCTTTTCTCGCCGAGAAACGCATATTTTTAAAAACATGGCTTGGAACACACAGAAAAGCTTGGAAACATGCTGATTCGACTTAGAAAAATATATTTGGTCCAATTGTAACTTAATCCCAGCAAAAGCCCACTCTTTGAACCCTCCCCGACAGCATTTGCGAAAATGCGCTTTTCTCGCCGAGAAACGCATATTTTTAAAAACATGGCTTTGAACACACAGAAAAGCTTGGAAACATGCTGATTCGACTTAGAAAAATATATTTGGTCCAATTGTAACTTAATCCCAGCAAAAGCCCACTCTTTGAACCCTCCCCGACAGCATTTGCGAAAATGCGCTTTTCTCGCCGAGAAACGCATATTTTTAAAAACATGGCTTGGAACACACAGAAAAGCTTGGAAACATGCTGATTCGACTTGGAAAAATATATTTGGTCCAATTGTAACTTAATCCCAGCAAAAGCCCACTCTTTGAACCCTCCCGACAGCATTTGCGAAAATGCGCTTTTCTCGCCGAGAAACGCATATTTTTAAAAACATGGCTTTGAACACACAGAAAAGCTTGGAAACATGCTGATTCGACTTGGAAAAATATATTTGGTCCAATTGTAACTTAATCCCAGCAAAAGCCCACTCTTTGAACCCTCCCCGACAGCATTTGCGAAAATGCGCTTTTCTCGCCGAGAAACGCATATTTTTAAAAACATGGCGTTGAACACACAGAAAAGCTTGGAAACATGCTGATTCGACTTGGAAAAATATATTTGGTCCAATTGTAACTTAATCCCAGCAAAAGCCCACTCTTTGCACCCTTCCCGACAGCATTTGCGAAAATGCGCTTTTCTCGCCGAGAAACGCATATTTTTAAAAATGGCTTTGGAACACACAGAAAAGCTTGGAAACATGCTGATTCGATTTAGAAAAATATATTTGGTCCAATTGTAACTTAATCCCAGCAAAAGCCCACTCTTTGCACCCTTCCCGACAGCATTTGCGAAAATGCGCTTTTCTCGCCGAGAAACGCATATTTTTAAAAACATGGCTTGGAACACACAGAAAAGCTTGGAAACATGCTAATTCGACTTGGAAAAATATATTTATTCAAATTTTAACTTTATCCCAGCAAAAGCCCACTCTTTGAACCCTCCCCGACAGCATTTGCGAAAATGCGCTTTTCTCGCCGAGAAACGCATATTTTTAAAAACATGGCTTTGAACACACAGAAAAGCTTGGAAACATGCTGATTCGACTTGGAAAAATATATTTGGTCCAATTGTAACTTAATCCCAGCAAAAGCCCACTCTTTGAACCCTCCCCGACAGCATTTGCGAAAATGCGCTTTTCTCGCCGAGAAACGCATATTTTTAAAAACATGGCTTTGAACACACAGAAAAGCTTGGAAACATGCTGATTCGACTTAGAAAAATATATTTGGTCCAATTGTAACTTAATCCCAGCAAAAGCCCACTCTTTGAACCCTCCCCGACAGCATTTGCGAAAATGCGCTTTTCTCGCCGAGAAACGCATATTTTTAAAAACATGGCTTGGAACACACAGAAAAGCTTGGAAACATGCTGATTCGACTTGGAAAAATATATTTGGTCCAATTGTAACTTAATCCCAGCAAAAGCCCACTCTTTGAACCCTCCCCGACAGCATTTGCGAAAATGCGCTTTTCTCGCCGTGAAACGCATATTTTTAAAAACATGGCTTTGAACACACAGAAAAGCTTGGAAACATGCTGATTCGACTTGGAAAAATATATTTGGTCCAATTGTAACTTAATCCCAGCAAAAGCCCACTCTTTGAACCCTCCCCGACAGCATTTGCGAAAATGCGCTTTTCTCGCCGAGAAACGCATATTTTTAAAAACATGGCTTGGAACACACAGAAATGCTTGGAAACATGCTAATTCGACTTAGAAAAATATATTTATTCAAATTTTAACTTTATCCCAGCAAAAGCCCACTCTTTGAACCCTCCCCGACAGCATTTGCGAAAATGCGCTTTTCTCGCCGAGAAACGCATATTTTTAAAAACATGGCTTTGAACACACAGAAAAGCTTGGAAACATGCTGATTCGACTTGGAAAAATATATTTGGTCCAATTGTAACTTAATCCCAGCAAAAGCCCACTCTTTGCACCCGACAGCATTTGCGAAAATGCGCTTTTCTCGCCGAGAAACGCATATTTTTAAAAACATGGCTTGGAACACACAGAAAAGCTTGGAAACATGCTGATTCGACTTGGAAAAATATATTTGGTCCAATTGTAACTTAATCCCAGCAAAAGCCCACTCTTTGAACCCTTCCCGACAGCATTTGCGAAAATGCGCTTTTCTCGCCGAGAAACGCATATTTTTAAAAACATGGCTTTGAACACACAGAAAAGCTTGGAAACATGCTGATTCGACTTGGAAAAATATATTTGGTCCAATTGTAACTTAATCCCAGCAAAAGCCCACTCTTTGCACCCTCCCCGACAGCATTTGCGAAAATGCGCTTTTCTCGCCGAGAAACGCATATTTTTAAAAACATGGCTTGGAACACACAGAAAAGCTTGGAAACATGCTGATTCGACTTGGAAAAATATATTTGGTCCAATTGTAACTTAATCCCAGCAAAAGCCCACTCTTTGAACCCTCCCCGACAGCATTTGCGAAAATGCGCTTTTCTCGCCGAGAAACGCATATTTTTAAAAACATGGCTTGGAACACACAGAAAAGCTTGGAAACATGCTGATTCGACTTAGAAAAATATATTTGGTCCAATTGTAACTTAATCCCAGCAAAAGCCCACTCTTTGCACCCTTCCCGACAGCATTTGCGAAAATGCGCTTTTCTCGCCGAGAAACGCATATTTTTAAAAACATGGCTTGGAACACACAGAAAAGCTTGGAAACATGCTGATTCGACTTGGAAAAATATATTTGGTCCAATTGTAACTTAATCCCAGCAAAAGCCCACTCTTTGCACCCTTCCCGACAGCATTTGCGAAAATGCGCTTTTCTCGCCGAGAAACGCATATTTTTAAAAACATGGCTTGGAACACACAGAAAAGCTTGGAAACATGCTAATTCGACTTGGAAAAATATATTTATTCAAATTTTACCTTAATCCCAGCAAAAGCCCACTCTTTGAACCCTCCCCGACAGCATTTGCGAAAATGCGCTTTTCTCGCCGAGAAACGCATATTTTTAAAAACATGGCTTTGAACACACAGAAAAGCTTGGAAACATGCTGATTCGACTTAGAAAAATATATTTGGTCCAATTGTAACTTAATCCCAGCAAAAGCCCACTCTTTGAACCCTCCCCGACAGCATTTGCGAAAATGCGCTTTTCTCGCCGAGAAACGCATATTTTTAAAAACATGGCTTTGAACACACAGAAAAGCTTGGAAACATGCTAATTCGACTTAGAAAAATATATTTATTCAAATTTTACCTTTATCCCAGCAAAAGCCCACTCTTTGAACCCTCCCCGACAGCATTTGCGAAAATGCGCTTTTCTCGCCGAGAAACGCATATTTTTAAAAACATGGCTTTGAACACACAGAAAAGCTTGGAAACATGCTGATTCGACTTAGAAAAATATATTTGGTCCAATTGTAACTTAATCCCAGCAAAAGCACACTCTTTGAACCCTCCCCGACAGCATTTGCGAAAATGCGCTTTTCTCGCCGAGAAACGCATATTTTTAAAAACATGGCTTGGAACACACAGAAAAGCTTGGAAACATGCTGATTCGACTTGGAAAAATATATTTGGTCCAATTTTAACTTAATCCCAGCAAAAGCCCACTCTTTGCACCCTTCCCGACAGCATTTGCGAAAATGCGCTTTTCTCGCCGAGAAACGCATATTTTTAAAAACATGGCTTGGAACACACAGAAAAGCTTGGAAACATGCTGATTCGACTTAGAAAAATATATTTGGTCCAATTGTAACTTAATCCCAGCAAAAGCCCACTCTTTGCACCCTTCCCGACAGCATTTGCGAAAATGCGCTTTTCTCGCCATGAAACGCATATTTTTAAAAACATGGCTTGGAACACACAGAAAAGCTTGGAAACATGCTAATTCGACTTGGAAAAATATATTTATTCAAATTTTAACTTTATCCCAGCAAAAGCCCACTCTTTGAACCCTCCCCGACAGCATTTGCGAAAATGCGCTTTTCTCGCCGAGAAACGCATATTTTTAAAAACATGGCTTGGAACACACAGAAAAGCTTGGAAACATGCTAATTCGACTTAGAAAAATATATTTATTCAAATTTTAACTTTATCCCAGCAAAAGCCCACTCTTTGAACCCTCCCCGACAGCATTTGCGAAAATGCGCTTTTCTCGCCGAGAAACGCATATTTTTAAAAACATGGCTTGGAACACACAGAAATGCTTGGAAACATGCTAATTCGACTTGGAAAAATATATTTATTCAAATTTTACCTTTATCCCAGCAAAAGCCCACTCTTTGAACCCTCCCCGACAGCATTTGCGAAAATGCGCTTTTCTCGCCGAGAAACGCATATTTTTAAAAACATGGCTTTGAACACACAGAAAAGCTTGGAAACATGCTGATTCGACTTAGAAAAATATATTTGGTCCAATTGTAACTTAATCCCAGCAAAAGCCCACTCTTTGCACCCTCCCTGACAGCATTTGCGAAAATGCGCTTTTCTCGCCGAGAAACGCATATTTTTAAAAACATGGCTTGGAACACACAGAAAAGCTTGGAAACATGCTGATTCGACTTGGAAAAATATATTTGGTCCAATTGTAACTTAATCCCAGCAAAAGCCCACTCTTTGAACCCTCCCCGACAGCATTTGCGAAAATGCGCTTTTCTCGCCGTGAAACGCATATTTTTAAAAACATGGCTTGGAACACACAGAAAAGCTTGGAAACATGCTAATTCGACTTAGAAAAATATATTTATTCAAATTTTACCTTTATCCCAGCAAAAGCCCACTCTTTGAACCCTCCCCGACAGCATTTGCGAAAATGCGCTTTTCTCGCCGAGAAACGCATATTTTTAAAAACATGGCTTGGAACACACAGAAAAGCTTGGAAACATGCTGATTCGACTTGGAAAAATATATTTGGTCCAATTGTAACTTAATCCCAGCAAAAGCCCACTCTTTGCACCCTACCCGACAGCATTTGCGAAAATGCGCTTTTCTCGCCGAGAAACGCATATTTTTAAAAACATGGCTTTGAACACACAGAAAAGCTTGGAAACATGCTGATTCGACTTGGAAAAATATATTTGGTCCAATTGTAACTTAATCCCAGCAAAAGCCCACTCTTTGCACCCTTCCCGACAGCATTTGCGAAAATGCGCTTTTCTCGCCGAGAAACGCATATTTTTAAAAACATGGCTTGGAACACACAGAAATGCTTGGAAACATGCTGATTCGACTTGGAAAAATATATTTGGTCCAATTGTAACTTAATCCCAGCAAAAGCCCACTCTTTGAACCCTCCCCGACAGCATTTGCGAAAATGCGCTTTTCTCGCCGAGAAACGCATATTTTTGCAAACATGGCTTGGAACACACAGAAAAGCTTGGAAACATGCTGATTCGATTTAGAAAAATATATTTGGTCCAATTGTAACTTAATCCCAGCAAAAGCCCACTCTTTGCACCCTTCCCGACAGCATTTGCGAAAATGCGCTTTTCTCGCCGAGAAACGCATATTTTTAAAAACATGGCTTGGAACACACAGAAAAGCTTGGAAACATGCTAATTCGACTTGGAAAAATATATTTATTCAAATTTTACCTTTATCCCAGCAAAAGCCCACTCTTTGAACCCTCCCCGACAGCATTTGCGAAAATGCGCTTTTCTCGCCGAGAAACGCATATTTTTAAAAACATGGCTTGGAACACACAGAAATGCTTGGAAACATGCTGATTCGACTTGGAAAAATATATTTGGTCCAATTGTAACTTAATCCCAGCAAAAGCACACTCTTTGAACCCTCCCCGACAGCATTTGCGAAAATGCGCTTTTCTCGCCGAGAAACGCATATTTTTAAAAACATGGCTTTGAACACACAGAAAAGCTTGGAAACATGCTGATTCGACTTGGAAAAATATATTTGGTCCAATTGTAACTTAATCCCAGCAAAAGCCCACTCTTTGCACCCTTCCCGACAGCATTTGCGAAAATGCGCTTTTCTCGCCGAGAAACGCATATTTTTAAAAACATGGCTTGGAACACACAGAAAAGCTTGGAAACATGCTAATTCGACTTAGAAAAATATATTTATTCAAATTTTACCTTTATTCCAACAAAAGCCCACTCTTTGAACCCTCCCCGACAGCATTTGCGAAAATGCGCTTTTCTCGCCGAGAAACGCATATTTTTAAAAACATGGCTTTGAACACACAGAAAAGCTTGGAAACATGCTGATTCGACTTGGAAAAATATATTTGGTCCAATTGTAACTTAATCCCAGCAAAAGCCCACTCTTTGCACCCTCCCCGACAGCATTTGCGAAAATGCGCTTTTCTCGCCGAGAAACGCATATTTTTAAAAACATGGCTTGGAACACACAGAAATGCTTGGAAACATGCTGATTCGACTTGGAAAAATATATTTGGTCCAATTGTAACTTAATCCCAGCAAAAGCCCACTCTTTGAACCCTCCCCGACAGCATTTGCGAAAATGCGCTTTTCTCGCCGAGAAACGCATATTTTTAAAAACATGGCTTTGAACACACAGAAAAGCTTGGAAACATGCTAATTCGACTTAGAAAAATATATTTATTCAAATTTTACCTTTATCCAAGCAAAAGCCCACTCTTTCAACCCTCCCCGACAGCATTTGCGAAAATGCGCTTTTCTCGCCGAGAAACGCATATTTTTAAAAACATGGCTTTGAACACACAGAAAAGCTTGGAAACATGCTGATTCGACTTAGAAAAATATATTTGGTCCAATTGTAACTTAATCCCAGCAAAAGCCCACTCTTTGAACCCTCCCCGACAGCATTTGCGAAAATGCGCTTTTCTCGCCGAGAAACGCATATTTTTAAAAACATGGCTTTGAACACACAGAAAAGCTTGGAAACATGCTGATTCGACTTGGAAAAATATATTTGGTCCAATTGTAACTTAATCCCAGCAAAAGCCCACTCTTTGCACCCTTCCCGACAGCATTTGCGAAAATGCGCTTTTTTCGCCGAGAAACGCATATTTTTAAAAACATGGCTTGGAACACACAGAAAAGCTTGGAAACATGCTAATTCGACTTGGAAAAATATATTTATTCAAATTTTACCTTTATTCCAACAAAAGCCCACTCTTTGAACCCTCCCCGACAGCATTTGCGAAAATGCGCTTTTCTCGCCGAGAAACGCATATTTTTAAAAACATGGCTTTGAACACACAGAAAAGCTTGGAAACATGCTGATTCGACTTGGAAAAATATATTTGGTCCAATTGTAACTTAATCCCAGCAAAAGCCCACTCTTTGCACCCTTCCCGACAGCATTTGCGAAAATGCGCTTTTCTCGCCGAGAAACGCATATTTTTAAAAACATGGCTTGGAACACACAGAAAAGCTTGGAAACATGCTGATTCGACTTGGAAAAATATATTTGGTCCAATTGTAACTTAATCCCAGCAAAAGCCCACTCTTTGCACCCTTCCCGACAGCATTTGCGAAAATGCGCTTTTCTCGCCGAGAAACGCATATTTTTAAAAACATGGCTTGGAACACACAGAAATGCTTGGAAACATGCTAATTCGACTTGGAAAAATATATTTATTCAAATTTTACCTTTATTCCAACAAAAGCCCACTCTTTGAACCCTCCCCGACAGCATTTGCGAAAATGCGCTTTTCTCGCCGAGAAACGCATATTTTTAAAAACATGGCTTTGAACACACACAGCAATGCTTGGAAACATGCTGATTCGACTTGGAAAAATATATTTGGTCCAATTGTAACTTAATCCCAGCAAAAGCCCACTCTTTGCACCCTTCCCGACAGCATTTGCGAAAATGCGCTTTTCTCGCCGAGAAACGCATATTTTTAAAAACATGGCTTTGAACACACAGAAAAGCTTGGAAACATGCTGATTCGACTTGGAAAAATATATTTGGTCCAATTGTAACTTAATCCCAGCAAAAGCCCACTCTTTGAACCCTCCCCGACAGCATTTGCGAAAATGCGCTTTTCTCGCCGAGAAACGCATATTTTTAAAAACATGGCTTGGAACACACAGAAATGCTTGGAAACATGCTAATTCGACTTGGAAAAATATATTTATTCAAATTTTACCTTTATTCCAACAAAAGCCCACTCTTTGAACCCTCCCCGACAGCATTTGCGAAAATGCGCTTTTCTCGCCGAGAAACGCATATTTTTAAAAACATGGCTTTGAACACACAGAAAAGCTTGGAAACATGCTGATTCGACTTAGAAAAATATATTTGGTCCAATTGTAACTTAATCCCAGCAAAAGCCCACTCTTTGCACCCTCCCCGACAGCATTTGCGAAAATGCGCTTTTCTCGCCGAGAAACGCATATTTTTAAAAACATGGCTTTGAACACACAGAAAAGCTTGGAAACATGCTGATTCGACTTGGAAAAATATATTTGGTCCAATTGTAACTTAATCCCAGCAAAAGCCCACTCTTTGAACCCTCCCCGACAGCATTTGCGAAAATGCGCTTTTCTCGCCGAGAAACGCATATTTTTAAAAACATGGCTTGGAACACACAGAAATGCTTGGAAACATGCTAATTCGACTTGGAAAAATATATTTATTCAAATTTTACCTTTATTCCAACAAAAGCCCACTCTTTGAACCCTCCCCGACAGCATTTGCGAAAATGCGCTTTTCTCGCCGAGAAACGCATATTTTTAAAAACATGGCTTTGAACACACAGAAAAGCTTGGAAACATGCTGATTCGACTTAGAAAAATATATTTGGTCCAATTGTAACTTAATCCCAGCAAAAGCCCACTCTTTGCACCCTCCCCGACAGCATTTGCGAAAATGCGCTAATTTCGCCGAGAAACGCATATTTTTAAAAACATGGCTTTGAACACACAGAAAAGCTTGGAAACATGCTGATTCGACTTGGAAAAATATATTTGGTCCAATTGTAACTTAATCCCAGCAAAAGCCCACTCTTTGAACCCTCCCCGACAGCATTTGCGAAAATGCGCTTTTCTCGCCGAGAAACGCATATTTTTAAAAACATGGCTTTGAACACACAGAAAAGCTTGGAAACATGCTGATTCGACTTGGAAAAATATATTTGGTCCAATTGTAACTTAATCCCAGCAAAAGCCCACTCTTTGCACCCTTCCCGACAGCATTTGCGAAAATGCGCTTTTCTCGCCGAGAAACGCATATTTTTAAAAACATGGCTTTGAACACACAGAAAAGCTTGGAAACATGCTGATTCGACTTGGAAAAATATATTTGGTCCAATTGTAACTTAATCCCAGCAAAAGCCCACTCTTTGAACCCTCCCCGACAGCATTTGCGAAAATGCGCTTTTCTCGCCGAGAAACGCATATTTTTAAAAACATGGCTTTGAACACACAGAAAAGCTTGGAAACATGCTAATTCGACTTGGAAAAATATATTTATTCAAATTTTACCTTTATTCCAACAAAAGCCCACTCTTTGAACCCTCCCCGACAGCATTTGCGAAAATGCGCTTTTCTCGCCGAGAAACGCATATTTTTAAAAACATGGCTTTGAACACACAGAAAAGCTTGGAAACATGCTGATTCGACTTAGAAAAATATATTTGGTCCAATTGTAACTTAATCCCAGCAAAAGCCCACTCTTTGCACCCTCCCCGACAGCATTTGCGAAAATGCGCTTTTCTCGCCGAGAAACGCATATTTTTAAAAACATGGCTTTGAACACACAGAAAAGCTTGGAAACATGCTGATTCGACTTGGAAAAATATATTTGGTCCAATTGTAACTTAATCCCAGCAAAAGCCCACTCTTTGCACCCTTCCCGACAGCATTTGCGAAAATGCGCTTTTTTCGCCGAGAAACGCATATTTTTAAAAACATGGCTTGGAACACACAGAAATGCTTGGAAACATGCTAATTCGACTTGGAAAAATATATTTATTCAAATTTTACCTTTATTCCAACAAAAGCCCACTCTTTGAACCCTCCCCGACAGCATTTGCGAAAATGCGCTTTTCTCGCCGAGAAACGCATATTTTTAAAAACATGGCTTTGAACACACAGAAAAGCTTGGAAACATGCTGATTCGACTTGGAAAAATATATTTGGTCCAATTGTAACTTAATCCCAGCAAAAGCCCACTCTTTGCACCCTCCCCGACAGCATTTGCGAAAATGCGCTTTTCTCGCCGAGAAACGCATATTTTTAAAAACATGGCTTTGAACACACAGAAAAGCTTGGAAACATGCTGATTCGACTTGGAAAAATATATTTGGTCCAATTGTAACTTAATCCCAGCAAAAGCCCACTCTTTGAACCCTACCCGACAGCATTTGCGAAAATGCGCTTTTCTCGCCGAGAAACGCATATTTTTAAAAACATGGCTTTGAACACACAGAAAAGCTTGGAAACATGCTGATTCGACTTGGAAAAATATATTTGGTCCAATTGTAACTTAATCCCAGCAAAAGCCCACTCTTTGCACCCTTCCCGACAGCATTTGCGAAAATGCGCTTTTTTCGCCGAGAAACGCATATTTTTAAAAACATGGCTTGGAACACACAGAAAAGCTTGGAAACATGCTGATTCGACTTGGAAAAATATATTTGGTCCAATTGTAACTTAATCCCAGCAAAAGCCCACTCTTTGAACCCTCCCCGACAGCATTTGCGAAAATGCGCTTTTCTCGCCGAGAAACGCATATTTTTGCAAACATGGCTTGGAACACACAGAAAAGCTTGGAAACATGCTGATTCGACTTAGAAAAATATATTTGGTCCAATTGTAACTTTATCCCAGCAAAAGCCCACTCTTTGCACCCTTCCCGACAGCATTTGCGAAAATGCGCTTTTCTCGCCGAGAAACGCATATTTTTAAAAACATGGCTTGGAACACACAGAAAAGCTTGGAAACATGCTAATTCGACTTGGAAAAATATATTTATTCAAATTTTACCTTTATTCCAGCAAAAGCCCACTCTTTGAACCCTCCCCGACAGCATTTGCGAAAATGCGCTTTTCTCGCCGAGAAACGCATATTTTTAAAAACATGGCTTGGAACACACAGAAATGCTTGGAAACATGCTGATTCGACTTGGAAAAATATATTTGGTCCAATTGTAACTTAATCCCAGCAAAAGCCCACTCTTTGAACCCTCCCCGACAGCATTTGCGAAAATGCGCTTTTCTCGCCGAGAAACGCATATTTTTAAAAACATGGCTTTGAACACACAGAAAAGCTTGGAAACATGCTGATTCGACTTGGAAAAATATATTTGGTCCAATTGTAACTTAATCCCAGCAAAAGCCCACTCTTTGCACCCTTCCCGACAGCATTTGCGAAAATGCGCTTTTCTCGCCGAGAAACGCATATTTTTAAAAACATGGCTTGGAACACACAGAAAAGCTTGGAAACATGCTGATTCGACTTGGAAAAATATATTTGGTCCAATTGTAACTTAATCCCAGCAAAAGCCCACTCTTTGCACCCTTCCCGACAGCATTTGCGAAAATGCGCTTTTCTCGCCGAGAAACGCATATTTTTAAAAACATGGCTTGGAACACACAGAAAAGCTTGGAAACATGCTGATTCGACTTGGAAAAATATATTTGGTCCAATTGTAACTTAATCCCAGCAAAAGCCCACTCTTTGCACCCTTCCCGACAGCATTTGCGAAAATGCGCTTTTCTCGCCGAGAAACGCATATTTTTAAAAACATGGCTTGGAACACACAGAAAAGCTTGGAAACATGCTAATTCGACTTGGAAAAATATATTTATTCAAATTTTACCTTTATCCCAGCAAAAGCCCACTCTTTGAACCCTCCCCGACAGCATTTGCGAAAATGCGCTTTTCTCGCCGAGAAACGCATATTTTTAAAAACATGGCTTGGAACACACAGAAAAGCTTGGAAACATGCTGATTCGACTTGGAAAAATATATTTGGTCCAATTGTAACTTAATCCCAGCAAAAGCCCACTCTTTGAACCCTCCCCGACAGCATTTGCGAAAATGCGCTTTTCTCGCCGAGAAACGCATATTTTTAAAAACATGGCTTGGAACACACAGAAAAGCTTGGAAACATGCTGATTCGACTTGGAAAAATATATTTGGTCCAATTGTAACTTAATCCCAGCAAAAGCCCACTCTTTGCACCCTTCCCGACAGCATTTGCGAAAATGCGCTTTTCTCGCCGAGAAACGCATATTTTTAAAAACATGGCTTGGAACACACAGAAATGCTTGGAAACATGCTGATTCGACTTGGAAAAATATATTTGGTCCAATTGTAACTTAATCCCAGCAAAAGCCCACTCTTTGCACCCTTCCCGACAGCATTTGCGAAAATGCGCTTTTTTCGCCGAGAAACGCATATTTTTAAAAACATGGCTTGGAACACACAGAAATGCTTGGAAACATGCTAATTCGACTTAGAAAAATATATTTATTCAAATTTTACCTTTATTCCAACAAAAGCCCACTCTTTGAACCCTCCCCGACAGCATTTGCGAAAATGCGCTTTTCTCGCCGAGAAACGCATATTTTTAAAAACATGGCTTTGAACACACAGAAAAGCTTGGAAACATGCTGATTCGACTTGGAAAAATATATTTGGTCCAATTGTAACTTAATCCCAGCAAAAGCCCACTCTTTGCACCCTTCCCGACAGCATTTGCGAAAATGCGCTTTTCTCGCCGAGAAACGCATATTTTTAAAAACATGGCTTTGAACACACAGAAAAGCTTGGAAACATGCTGATTCGACTTGGAAAAATATATTTGGTCCAATTGTAACTTAATCCCAGCAAAAGCCCACTCTTTGAACCCTCCCCGACAGCATTTGCGAAAATGCGCTTTTCTCGCCGAGAAACGCATATTTTTAAAAACATGGCTTTGAACACACAGAAAAGCTTGGAAACATGCTAATTCGACTTAGAAAAATATATTTATTCAAATTTTACCTTTATTCCAACAAAAGCCCACTCTTTGAACCCTCCCCGACAGCATTTGCGAAAATGCGCTTTTCTCGCCGAGAAACGCATATTTTTAAAAACATGGCTTTGAACACACAGAAAAGCTTGGAAACATGCTGATTCGACTTAGAAAAATATATTTGGTCCAATTGTAACTTAATCCCAGCAAAAGCCCACTCTTTGCACCCTCCCCGACAGCATTTGCGAAAATGCGCTTTTCTCGCCGAGAAACGCATATTTTTAAAAACATGGCTTTGAACACACAGAAAAGCTTGGAAACATGCTGATTCGACTTGGAAAAATATATTTGGTCCAATTGTAACTTAATCCCAGCAAAAGCCCACTCTTTGCACCCTTCCCGACAGCATTTGCGAAAATGCGCTTTTCTCGCCGAGAAACGCATATTTTTAAAAACATGGCTTGGAACACACAGAAATGCTTGGAAACATGCTAATTCGACTTGGAAAAATATATTTATTCAAATTTTACCTTTATTCCAACAAAAGCCCACTCTTTGAACCCTCCCCGACAGCATTTGCGAAAATGCGCTTTTCTCGCCGAGAAACGCATATTTTTAAAAACATGGCTTTGAACACACAGAAAAGCTTGGAAACATGCTGATTCGACTTAGAAAAATATATTTGGTCCAATTGTAACTTAATCCCAGCAAAAGCCCACTCTTTGCACCCTCCCCGACAGCATTTGCGAAAATGCGCTTTTCTCGCCGTGAAACGCATATTTTTAAAAACATGGCTTTGAACACACAGAAAAGCTTGGAAACATGCTGATTCGACTTGGAAAAATATATTTGGTCCAATTGTAACTTAATCCCAGCAAAAGCACACTCTTTGAACCCTCCCCGACAGCATTTGCGAAAATGCGCTTTTCTCGCCGTGAAACGCATATTTTTAAAAACATGGCTTTGAACACACAGAAAAGCTTGGAAACATGCTGATTCGACTTGGAAAAATATATTTGGTCCAATTGTAACTTAATCCCAGCAAAAGCCCACTCTTTGCACCCTTCCCGACAGCATTTGCGAAAATGCGCTTTTTTCGCCGAGAAACGCATATTTTTAAAAACATGGCTTGGAACACACAGAAAAGCTTAGAAACATGCTAATTCGACTTGGAAAAATATATTTATTCAAATTTTACACTTATTCCAGCAAACACACAGAAATGCTTGGAAACATGCTAATTCGACTTAGAAAAATATATTTATTCAAATTTTACCTTTATCCCAGCAAAAGCCCACTCTTTGAACCCTCCCCGACAGCATTTGCGAAAATGCGCTTTTCTCGCCGAGAAACGCATATTTTTAAAAACATGGCTTGGAACACACAGAAATGCTTGGAAACTTGCTAATTCGACTTAGAAAAATATATTTATTCAAATTTTACCTTTATCCCAGCAAAAGCCCACTCTTTGAACCCTCCCCGACAGCATTTGCGAAAATGCGCTTTTTTCGCCGAGAAACGCATATTTTTAAAAACATGGCTTTGAACACACAGAAAAGCTTGGAAACATGCTGATTCGACTTGGAAAAATATATTTGGTCCAATTGTAACTTAATCCCAGCAAAAGCCCACTCTTTGCACCCTTCCCGACAGCATTTGCGAAAATGCGCTTTTTTCGCCGAGAAACGCATATTTTTAAAAACATA
>JARUPV020000178.1:0-25368 GCA_030347415.2 Decapterus maruadsi | reverse complement strand
GGGGACCAAATGACAAATAAGGTCCGGAGTTTCATACTTTTTTTAATGAGACTGGGGTGGGATTTCCCACAATCTATGATATTAATTGAAAATTGTTTCAACATGGTGTGGAGGACTCTCTCCCCTCTCCTCTCTGCTCCATCCTTCCTCTCTGCTCCATCCCTCAATCCGTCCATCCCTCTATCCTTCCTCTCTGCTCCATCCTTCCTCTCTGCTCCATCCCTCCATCCCTCTATCCTTCCTCTGCTCCATCCTTCCTCTCTGCTCCATCCCTCTATCCTTCCTCTCAGCTCCATCCCTCTATCCTTCCTCTCAGCTCCATCCCTCCTCTCTGCTCCATCCCTCCTCTCTACCCATCCTTCCACCAGTTGAAGCAGAACCGGTACCAGAACGGTACCAGTACCAGAACCGATTCCAGAACCAGTACCTGAATCGGTACCAGAACTGTTCCAGAACCGGTACCAGAACCGTACTAGAACTGGTTCCAGAACCGGTACCAGAACCAGTTCAGTACCAGAACCGGACCGGTACCAGAACCGTACAATACCAGAACTGGTAGCAGAATCGGTGCCAGAACCGTACCAGAACCAGTACCAGAATCAATACCAGAACTGGTTCCAGAACCGTACTAGAACCAGTTCCAGAACGGTACCAGAACTAGTACCAGTTCCAGAACCGATACCAGTACCAGAACCGGTACCAGAACCCGGTAGTAGAACTGTACCAGTACCAGAACCGTACCAGAACCAATACCAGTCCCAAAACGACCGTACCAGAACCAGTACCAGAACCGGTACCAGAACCGGTAGCAGAACCAGTACCAGAACCAGAACCGGTAACAGAACCGGGACCAGAACCAGTACCAGAACCAGGACCAGGACCAGAACCAGTACCGGTACCAGAACCAGTACCAGAACAAGTACCATAACCAGTACACACAGTTTCCCTAACAAATGAATTAAACTATAGAATTAAATGCAAGATAAATCAGAAATAACAAGAGAGGGATGTGTTAACAGCTGGGGTTCTTAAAAAGAGAATGTCTGTCACATACTTTTATATATTATTGGGGGGGACAGATTGGTGGTCCCCTAATATTGGGGGGGATCCCAAAGTATGGTGGTTTTGGCCTTGTGCACATCACTAGTCATCAGAGAGTTAGAAAAATAAATAATCATGCTGCTTGTTGCAGCTGATAACTTCACACTTGGGATGTTTGACTGACGCTGTTCTGGAAAAGTTTTCTAGACTGGCCCAGGGAGGATAAGGAAATACGGGGAGGTGGACTCACTCCAAGTTAGCTCCCCCTACGATACAACTACATCCATCTGTGCTCGGCAAGTTGGCCTTCCTGGCGACATAGATCGATCTAAAATCGTTTAAAATGGTAAAAACAAAAGAAATCGATCAAATCAACACTAGGAAACACACTATTGAACTAATGGAGAAAAAAACCCCAGTAGAAAGTGGATTTTGCATAATATTGGCCCTTTAAAACGCTTACCTTTCTTACATTAATAACACATTTATTTTCTGTTTTATAAAAATACCTTTATAAATTAAGAATCATTCTGGGTGAACATTTAATACAATAAGTAATCTGATACAAAGGAAATGTGTGGTGGGAGGGTCTCAGACAGCACACACCTGCTACCTGCTAACTAATCAGCTACTGGAATAGTGTAGAGCATAGACTGTATGAAGCATGGACATAGCACCGTGACATCACCAATATAATACATCCATGGACATCACCCATTGGTTTAGGGGAGTCTGTTTTGTGCAGCTACTACGGGGGTTTGAACGGCGCCATCTTGGATTTTAGGTGGAGTCTACTTTCTATATTTGGAGAGGTGCGGCGGTTAGCCGGCTGAGAGCCCGCCCACTGAACTCAAAGTAACCAATTAACATCCGTGAACCTGTCACTCAACATATTTTATGAAATTTGAAGCCTAAACAACACTAAAACAGTTGTGGTATTCACTTGAAGAACCCACAGCTCCCCCTTGGTAGAGAGTTGTTGCTCAGGGCAACCATTCTGTTATCAAGGCACCCCCGGGACTTCCTAGACTTACTGGACCCAGGATGGTTGACTCAGCACGTGATAGTATTGACCAAGGAGTTGATGGCCTTGACTCAGAACTTGATAGTTTTGACTCAGGACACGAGGAACATGTGTTTGAAGAGCACAGTCCTGAGTTCATGTTGAGGCGTCTCAGTGGAATCTTGTTGATTTCCAGTGCAGCTGTTTCCCAGCTGTTCTGTGCTGCCACCTGCTGGTGAAACTGCTGAGTTCTGCTGAGAGGGATGTTTACTTTCCAATATCAACATCTTAGATTCAGAGTTTAGGGTTACTTAAGAACCTCCACATTGTTGAGTTGGAGTTTGAACTTGATTGGGTGTTTCTGATGAGTTAGAAGTCAGAAAATCCAACTTCCAAGTTCTAATGAAACCCACAGGAGTTAAAAGGGATATTTCAACATTTTGGCAAAATTGGTCCATTGCCATAATCCCTATAGTTATAGCAGTAGGTTTGTTACCTTTATTTGTTGGTGCAAGATATTTTTAGATGGATGGGGCAAAGATACAAGCTGCTCAGCTAACACTATGGAGGTATAAGGTACAATACACAACAACAACTCCACCAGAGCGTTTTGGAGTTGTTGTTGGATTCTGTATTTAGTTTGAGGTAAACATGGAAATACCGTGCAGCCTGCAACACTTCCCCGCTGATCTAAAACCAGTTTTGTTATGAAGGTTATGAACCTACTGCTAAGACTATAGGGATTATTCATTCAGATTTGTTTCATTTAGTAGGAATCCTCTCGTTTTCAAGTGTTTCCTAAAATACATTACAAAAAAAAGGGACAAAACACAATCAACAATCTACAAACATACAACAACAAAGACAACAGACATCAACACAAACAAAAGACATGGGTACAACCTGTCGATGGCCGCAAATGGCCATAGAAGTAGACTAGTAGAACTAAGAGAAATGTATAATAATCACATAATATTGCAAATTGAAATTATGGCAATAGGCAAATTTGCCAAAATGTTGACATATCCCTTTACCCTTAGTGTTTGTTTCCACCTCTGGAGACAGATGTTGGTGAATGAAGGCAGAGACTTTGATGAACTGAGTGACTGCTAAGCAACCAGCTGCTGATGCTGCAGCTCAGCAGCTGCTCCACACAGATGTTCACTCAAACTGCACAGATGTTGAGAGAAGAAGAATCTGTTTCCATCAGTGGTTTGTTTATTGCTGGTTTTACATTTATAAATAAAAACAGATGTTGAATAAAAGTGGCAGACAAGAGACTGTGTGTAGTTTACTGGCTTCACGTTTTATGGGGTTTCTGGGTAATGAAGTCCTCTCACTGACAGCAGGTCTCTCTATAAAACACACTGTGTTTATGGACAGCTTTGTTTGTTCAGAGCAAATAAAGTTCACTTTTACGCTTAGTTTTCTACTCTAAACACAACACACACACACACACACACACCAACTGATTTATCACTGTGTGTCTCCTACAGGTGAACACCAGAACAAGCTCATGCTCTGAAACGGACTCTGACACTATCGTCGTACCTGAAAACAAAAGGGAGGCTGCTGTGACTGTTGCTGTGGAGACACGTCGCCTTCACAGCTGGAACTGACAGTTGTTGTCATTATTATAATCTTCTGTTGTACTACAGCTGCTGTTTGACTTGGTCCTCCGTATCCCATAATCCTCTGCGTTCAGTCCTTTAACAGTCCAATCTGGCTGACTCTGGGTCCGTCAGCTCCGGATTGGTGTTGTTGTTTTAGGATTAAAGGACAATTCCGGACAAATTCAATTTAGGCTGTATGTTCCTATCATTGTAGGTCTAAAAGAAGGAATCTGAAGATTTTCAGTTTAAAGCAGAACTATGCAGGATTTCGGCTGCAATTATTGTGTGTCAGAGACACTGTGATGGTAGAGTGACCTATTATGAGCTGAATGGGGTCTAGGCCAATGCGCCCACACCCCCCACTGGCTGAAAACCGCACTTGCAACATTAATCCTCCGGACCGGTGTTACAAGTCTCGTTAATGGATAGAACTATCGCGGGAAACTGCCTTACGGCAGTGCGAGATAAGGACGCAGATGACGTCATGCACGTCATGAATCGTGATCGATCGTGATTGGTTTGAGTTCGGTAAGTCGGAGGAAACCATGGAAACATGAAATGTTTGTACTCAAGTTCAGCTTGTGGCTAACAAGGAGCTAATGCTAACACGGACACACACCATGACACACACACACACCATGGATCTTTTATAAGATATGCTTGTAATACATCATGACACGACTTTGCGTTTTGGAAGCTTTATTCATGTGTGTGGCCGTGTTAGCGTTAGCTCCGTGTTAGCGTTAGCTCCGCTAGCGTTAGCTCCTTGTTAGCGTTAGCGCCGTGCTAGCAGGGCTTAGCAAACACCGCGCTACCTTCAGCAACTTCCTTGTAAACACAAGCACGTGTAGGGGGTGGAGGCGGAGGGGGCTGCGGCGAGTTTTTTTTTTTTTTTTACGACAGTGACATGTGCCTCCCAGAACTGTGGGGGAGCTCCGGAGAGGGTAAAAAAAGAGAAACCAACGAAGGAGTGAGCTATTTCCGGCCAACTTACATAGTTCTGCTTTAATGTCTCCTGTTTTGCGGTAGTTGTGTCTGTCCCCGCATCGCCACGGCAGCAATGAATGGGAGTGGATGCAAGTTCTGCTGCTTAGGCTGTTTACATCCCTCAAAGCCACAGACAGCGTCAGATGGCGACTCAAACATGCACCAGAAGTTTATTTACTTCAACAAGCCGACATGTTTGTAAAACTAGATCTAAGTTGACGCTCGGTGAGTTCAGGTGCAGTCGGAGCTACCGTTCGTGTCATAAACACAAGAATATCGACTCTTGACTTGCTTCAAGTAAAATAAACTTCTGGGTTCATGTTTGAGTCACCATCTGATGCTGTCTGTGGAAAAAAATGTACACTTGAAGCAAGTCAAGAGTTGATATTCCTGTGTTTATGACACAAACGGGAGCTCCTACTGCACCTGAATGCACCGAGCGTCAACTTGGGTCTCACGTCAGACTCTGGGAGACTTTGAATTAGATCTAGTTTTACAAACATGTCGGCTTGTTGAAGTAAATAAACTTCTTGGTGCATGTTTGAGTCGCCATCTGACGCTGTCTGTGGCTTTGAGGGATGTAAACAGCCTAAGCAGCAGAACTTGCATCCACTCCCATTCATTGCTGCCGTGGCGATGCAGGGACAGACACAGCTACCGCAAAACAGGAGACATTAAACTGAACATCTTCAGATTCCTTCTTTTAGACCTAAAATGATAGTAACATACAACCTGAGTCGAATTTGCCTGAAATTGTCCTTTAAAGGCTGACCTGCCCCCTAGTGGAGAAAGTGAGCCATGGTGTAGATCAGTGAGGTGGAGCTAGTCCACCAGGTGAGACCACAAGGCTGGCGTGCTGCAGTGTTATCAACAGCATCTAACCCTGGTCCATCTCTGAGTTCAGCTGGTCCAGACGTCCTTCATGTCCTGATGACACCTTGTCCCCCCAGTGGGTCCACGTCCCCTGATGCTAACACACAGCTTCCTATATGAACATGTTTTCTGTGGTGACTGTTTCAATCTGGGTGCAGGCATCAAACTTGTGACAGATTTTTTGGCATCAAAATAGATAAAACAGACAAATATAGAGATGCTGATTTCAGCATGTGCATTGAAAAAGAAAATGAAACATAAAAAAAAAGTCCAATTTCTCTACTTCTACTTCCTCCTGTTTCTCTGGACTCAGCAAAAAAGACCAAACAAAGTATTTGCCAAAAAAGTTGAATAAAAGCAGATAAAGGCCGCTGCCTCCTCACGTGAAGAGGGTTCAAGTCTCCTCAGTGGAAGCAGGTGAGATGTTCATGTTCAGTGACGTCCCTGCTTCTTCTTAAAGATCTTGTTGAAGGCGTGTCTCCGCCGGGTGCCTGACGACTCGCTCTCCTCCCCTCCGTTCTCCGCCACCGGGCTCCTCCTGGCCGGGGGGTGGACGCCCGTCCCCCGGCCGCTGCCCAGCGAGCCGGACGAGCCGGAGGTGGAGAAGAGGAGAGGGCTGTCCGCGGTGTCGGAGGAGATGCAGAGGGAGCGGGTGGAGCAGGAGGAGGCCAGGACCTCGGCGGGGCCCCTCAACTCCCCGAGGCTGGAGCTCTTCTCCAGGCCCCCCCCTCCTACCCCTGCCAGCCCAGACCCCTGACCCTGCTGGGGGTGGAGCCTGGACGGCAGGAGGAAGGGCTTGGAACTGTACAGGCCTCGGGATTCACCGGGCGGAAGAGGGAGGGAGGAGTCAGAGTCCGAGCGGTTCATGATGTCCCTGACAGAGAGGGAGGGGACAACGTTACATCAGACGGCTGACAGAGGCTAACGTGATCTCAGAGCTGAGCTTTTATTTAAAGTTAGCATTCCACTCAAACAACCTCTGTGCAGTTAGAATGCTCATTCTATGGTTTACAAAGTAGTGACCTGAGCTACATGCTAACATCAGTTTTAGCACATACAATGCTCACCATCTTAAAGGGGTAGTTCAACATTTTGGCAAATTTTCCCATTTCCATAATCCCTATTCATTCAGGAACTCTCGTCATGATTAAAACCATTTATAGCCACAAATGGAATACAGTTTGGCTTGGCGCTGAAGCTCCACTCTGGGAGCTCCCTGGATGGACAAGCGCATGCTATGTCGCTCCAGGGAGACAATTTAAACCCCCCAGAGTGGAAGAAAGCACTGAGACACTGAGAAGGTGGAGGCTGGGGTGGAGGAGGCAAGCTTTTCCTGCGCAGCAATGCGCAGCGATTAGAGCCGTGTCGAGGGGGAAATCAGTGTGACAGCCTACATTTAAATAGACCGCCTATGGTAGGAGCATGAGTGTGATTGGACAGAGACTAATGGGCTGGCTGTCAGCTGACTACAGCTGGGGCTGGCGACTTCCGTGTCCTGCATGAATTTACGCAGGCTTCATTAGTCATAGCAGTAGGTTTGTTACCTTTATTTGTTGGTGCAAGCTATTTTTAGAACGGCGGAGCAGAGCCGTGAGCTGCTCAGAGCTACACTACGGAGGCTCATGGGATTTCTTTGCTCAGCAAATACACAATCCAACAACTCCAAAACGCTCTGGTGGACAAGTGTGACCGATGTTGTTCATTCTGTGACTTGCCCTGAGTGAAGATCGAGCCCGCGGCCTCACGCACCGGAGGCGACGATGCTAACCGCTTTGCCAAGAGGTTAACAACCGCTTAGCAAATTGGTTAGCATGTCTTTTATGGGTGAGTGAGTTTATTTCCGGTACTGCTACCGCCACAACCTGTCACTTCTCCTTACTGGGTACCTCGTGACAGTGGCACACCTGCGGACCTCCGCGCATTCACCACGCTATGAGATAATAACAGAATGTTACGAGACTGAGTTGTTTTAGAGGTAAATTCATTAAAGAAAAAACGCTGATGCGGTCGAGGGCAGTTTTTCAGCAGTCTCTGCATTTGCCTCAAAAACAACTCTGTCTCGTAACGTTCTGTCACTATCTCAGAGTGTGGTGAATGTGCATTTGATGAGTTTGATGAGGGAAACCAAGAAATCCCATTAGCCTCTGTAGCGTAGCTCTGAGGAGCTCGCCACTCGGCTCCACCGTTCTAAAAATAGCTTGCACTGACAATCAAAGGTAACGAACCAACTGCTATGACTATAGTGATTATGGCAATGGGCCAATTTGCCAAAATGTTGAACTATCCCTTTAACTCAGCTTTTTAGCATGCTAACCTAATTGTCAACTGGTTTAAAGGTAGAGTCTGGAGGTTTGCTCGTTGAAGTTTGTGGAAAAAAAACAAACATTCAAACTGGGTCCCTCCTCTTGGGCTCTACTGTGCAGCCTCCTGCCCCTGACAGCAGCCGTGTTGTCAGGACTGAAAAGAAAAGGAAAAACAGTCCGAGTGAAGCGCTGGAGCGATGGACCGATACCTGCCTGTCACCAACGGGAACCTCCAGTGTTATGCTGTAACAAGTAGGAGGGCTGTTGTGGTGAGCTGGGCTAGCAAGTGTTAGCGGTGGCAGATAGCATCCACCGCTAGCACTCGCTAGCATCTAGGACAGCTAGTGGGGCTGGAAGACCTCCCACTGTCAGTCACAGTCATAACCACACAGTACTAGAAGCCCATAGGCCTAAGTGTTGATTAAGACAGATTTCATTTGTATTAGTCCAGAATTGATTTTTGAGGAAAACCCCCCAGACTCTACCTTTAAAGGTTGGACAAACTCTAAATAGCCTCCTCATGCTCCAACAGGTTACCATGTCACAACTCATAGCTGCTGCACTGTGGTTGATCACAGCTCTACACGTTATCATATAACAAACAATAATAAAAAACAATGCAATGATTGGACAATGCAAAGGGTCAAAGTTATGGATTAAAAAAATAAGCACAGTTAGAAAAGTTAGTGAAATAAAAAAGTTAGTGAGAAGAGTGAGAGAAGACGAGGCGATGGAATGAGATCCATGACTGTTAAAGGATAGATAAGTAATGAAACAGAAGATCATGTCAAGATGTTCAGAAGAGGTGTGGCTTGTAAAAACTGAGTCCAATATTTACTGGAGTTACTATGGGGCAAAAGAATCGACCATAATCTGTGTTCACATTTTCACTTTTTTCATGGAAGTCAATAGAGTCAAGACTGCTGCTGACGGGCGTATACAGGAAGCTGACTCATCATGGGGGTCTTGGTTTCTAAACTCTTTGATGAAATGAATGGTCTTTGATGAAACTGTTGGTCTGATTCATTCATATAGACCTGGCATGAAGGTTCAAGACACTCAACACTCATACACTCTTAGAAATAAGGGTTCCAAAGGTGTTCTTCTACAAGGGCTGAGGTTCTACCTGGAACCATTTGCTTCTTGGTAACACTAAGGGTTCCAGTAAGAACCATTTTCATCCAGAGAACCCTGTTGCTCACCCTGAGGTTTCTCTGATTTATCCCTGTTAAAAGGGTTTTCAATGGTGTTTTTCCTCAGTGGATGTGAGGGTCTAAGGACAGAGGATGTTGTTACGATGTCATGTGAATCCCTTTGAGACAAAACGGGCTACACAAATAAAATTGCCTTGCCTTAAAAACCCTTTCCCCAAAGAAATGGTTTTTCAAGGGTTCTTGGTAACACTAAGGGTTCCAGTAAAAGGGTTCTTGGTGGAACTCCCTGTGTGGGTTCTAGATGAAACCGTAAGAAATTTCTGGATGAAACCCCCAGTAAGGCTTCTGGGTGAAACCAATACACCATAAGAGGGATTTTTGTAGAACCTCTCATTGGGGGTTCTAGGTGTAACCTTTCACAGATGGTTCTAGGTAGAACCCTTTATGTTGGGTTCTAGATATAACCCTTTATGTTGGGTTCTAGATATAACCCTTTATGTTGGGTTCTCGGTATAACCCTTAAAGTTGGGTTCTAGGTAGAACCCTCCAAAAAGCCAAAAAGGTTTCTACTATGAGGAACCTTATATGGTTCTACACAGCACTTCTATTTCTAAGAGTGTACAACAAGCCCACCCCATTAAACAGTGAACTTTGACTCTGGGAGATGAACTCACACAGCCTGGATCTTGACCTCTGTGCATCTCTGTTAGATTTGGTTGGTCATGAATTAGACGCGAGTTCTTCAGCTGTGTTGAGTTAGTTCGTCAGTATCTTTTGAACAGTTGTGCGGGGAGGGAGGTACCCGAAGCTGCCGGAGCGACAGCGCTGCCTCCGGTTTGTCACAGCGCCCCCTGCAGGCGGGAGACTGGACGCCTCCACAGAGTGGAAACAAGAAGAACGAAAGAGCAGAGCAGAGAAGTGGGCGGCGCCCTCAGTGTGGGAGGAGGCGGAGCCAGAGGGAGGAGGGGAGAAAGACAGGACTGGAGGGAGAGGAAGGGAGGAAGGGCCAATAGAGGGGTGAGACAGAGAGGAAGAGAGAGAGGGGAAGGGCACAGGGAGAAACTCCAGCTGGCCAATGGAGCGGCTGCGATTCTGCCGGGCGTGGCCACTGGGAGGGCGCGACGCTGTGAACAAGCCACGCCCCTCTGGTTGAGGTAAGTCTCGTCCTTCAACCAACCTCTGAGAACTGAAGGCCAGAGCGGGGTCTCCCATCCTCGGTCTCATGGGCATCAGGCTCTGGGCTGCAGGAGAGGAAGGGAGGTTGACAAAGTTAGACTGAGTTGGTAGCTTTATTTTGAAAATCAGAAACAGAAAGTTTGGCTCATAACAGAGAGCAGATTCAAAGAGCAGTGCAACAAACTGACCACAGCTTCATCATCAGCACAGAGACACAGTCGTTACATTTCAGTCATTTTATCCTTTGGAGGTTTATTTTGAAATCTGCCTCTGCCTCTTGTTGTGACATCACAAAGTCACAGAAATCCTGATCCTTTCTTCTTAACACAAACATCTACCTTTACACCACGGAGCTTTAATACAAACATCTACCTTTATACCGTATGGAGCTTTAACACAAACATCTACCTTTAGAACACGGCTCACTTGAATACTCGATCCTGATTGGTCAATCACCAAAATTCTGCGGTGATTATTTTTCGATAGACACCGCTGAGCGGACAATAATCACCGTTGCTAGGGACTCCGTAGCAACGGCGGACTGGAGGAGCAATCACTCGTTATCAGCATACAGTAAAGAGAAACTTTACCTTATGTTTCGTTGTTTATGGTAATTAAACAGCTTCGGACTAACAGTGATGTTAGATAAATGGCTTGTAACTTGTTACAAGGAGAGCAGCGGCTCCTTCCACATGGTGGCTGCTGATCAGAGCCTCTGACCCGGTCTCAGCTCTCCTCTCGTCTCGGTGGCACCGCGGCTCCGCGACACAAACGCACCCGTAGGCTAAACGGTAAAGTTGTAATCTCTTGTTTATGACAGATACGTCTACACACAACACACACATTGTAACACGTGTATGGTAATCAATCGATCCACTGATTGTTATCAAAGGCTTCAAATGCACGACCGGGAGGATCGAGGCTCAGCAGAGCAGCGGACGTGACCAGTCTCGCAGATTCGCTAAATGATGCAATTAAAAATCGATTGAAGTCGTATTTTGATCAACATTATGTTTCAAATTAATCATTTTACTCGTAGGCCGTGTTCTAAGCGGGATAATGTATAGTTGGTCGGTCGTTATGGAGAAATAAACCCCTTCATGAAGTATGGAACCCCTCCGCTTCGCGTCGGGGTTCCATACTTCCTGTCGGGGTTTATTTCTCCATAACGACCTCCGAACTATACATTATCCCTTACTTATACCGTATGGAGCTTTAACACAAACATCTACCTTTATACCGTATGGAGCTTTAATACAAACATCTACCTTTATACTGTATGGAGCTTTAACACAAACATCTACCTTTATACCGTATGGAGCTTTAACACAAACATCTACCTTTATACCGTATGGAGCTTTAACACAAACATCTACCTTTATACCGTATGGAGCTTTAACACAAACATCTACCTTTATACCGTATGGAGCTTTAACACAAACATCTACCTTTATACCGTATGGAGCTTTAACACAAACATCTACCTTTATACCGTATGGAGCTTTAACACAAACATCTACCTTTATACCGTATGGAGCTTTAATACAAACATCTACCTTTATACCGTATGGAGCTTTAATACAAACATCTACCTTTATACTACTTAAGATATGGAAGCAGTTTTCTCCTTGTAAATAACATATAGCTAATGAAGTGAAGCCTCTAATGTGGATATGATCTTTGAGGACAGAACAGCGACCTGGTACTTAGGGCAGCTGCAGACCGGTGAGTGGAGGTTAGTGAGGAAACAGCTGTTAACACGTATCTGCACACAGTGAGAGGAGGAGGAGATTGTGAAGTGTGAACTCCTCTGGAAAACATCTGGACAGCTGTGTGATCTGACCGTACTGAGGAAGGAAGGAGGAGGAGGAGGAGTGAAAGGAGGAGTCACATGGACAGCTGTCGTCCGTCATGTTCAGACACGTCTTGGAAAAGTTTGAAGCTAACAAAGCTTCATTAGCTTCATTAGCTCTGTTAGCTTCACAATGAGCTGAATTGTTCAATTTAAACCTCAAACACAGACAAGCTGTCTGATCTTTGACCTCTTGCAGATGTTCATGTGATGCCTCCTGTGACTGATTCATATCTCTGCACGGGATGTGGCTGACGCAGGCTCTCACCTCTGTTTCCATGGCAACAGACAGATTTTTGAGGGACGTTTGGATCAAATTCTTTTTTTTTTTTTTTTACCTCAAGAATTTCATAATGTTTTTTTTGTCATTAAATTCATAAAACTACACCTTCCTTTAAATCATCAGATTTTTTGGGGGGGGGGGGGGGGGGGGGGGCACTGAGGTGTGGGCAACACAAACAAATCTTTTTTTTTAATTTGAAAAAAGTGACATAAAATGTCTTTATCAATTAATCAACAAAAAACAACGTCTCAGTTATTTTTCTTTTGTCCCCGCTGGTTTCGGAGGCATCGCTCAGAGGTATGGATCAGAAAGAGGCAGAGGCCAAAAGAGGGAGGGGCCAACCGGAGTGTTTCCATGGTGACTGGGTGTCTGCGATGCCACTCAGGGGCCAGAGGTCGCTCACTCGCCGGTCCATCTGCCATGCTGCGTCTGGGAGGAGCCAATCAAGAGAGAGATGCCAAATAAAGAGGAGGGGACGGTGGTCTGTTTGTGTTGTGTTGAATGAACCTCAAGTGATCAGCTGATCAGCTGCTCAGTGACGCTGTCAGACACACACACACACACACACCACATCCTGCCACTTCCTGTCTCCCTCTCAGCTCGGAGCTGATTCATCCTCAGGTTAAAGGATAACTTTCGTTTTTTACAACCTGGACCTTATTTCTAGCATCAAATACGATCATTTAATCACCCTGACAAGTTTGGTGTCATTTGGAGTCGTTTTGACGAAATTAGCCCCAATCGAGCGGCGCGTATATCCGTATAATGCGAGAACACGGGGCACCCAATGCAGCCTCTAAATAACACATTATCCGCCGCAAAACTCGTTCATTTCGCCAATATTTTGTGATGATACACTAGTGTTATTCCCCTCCGAGCCCGTGGTGGCATGTTAGCAACATCCTGCTCCTCTAGGTTGACCTACTAACCTCTGATCTGGATGATGTCATCTCTGACGGCGGCGCGGCGCAGCTAGCTTGCTGTCGCTAATGCTATGGTCCGTTTCTGCGTGTTTCTGACTCGTCAGAACAAAATGAGCAGCTGGATGAAGTTCAGCTTCCACAGGCTTCCTCTCCTCAGCCTGGATCCTCACTACAGCTCTGGCTAGTTGAGCTAAAAAGGACCCGAATGCCAAAGCATAATGATTATTATCAGAACGAGCCGGGCACCGGTCGGAGATGACATCATCCAGATCAGAGGTTAGTAGGTCAACCTAGAGGAGCCGGATGTTGATAACATGCCACCACGGGCTCAGAGGGGAATAACACTAGTGTATCATAACTAAATATTGGCGAAATGAACAAATTTTGCGGCGGATTTTGCGACTGCATTGGCTGCCCCGTGTTCTCGCATTATACGGATATACGCGCCGCTCGATTGGGGCTAATTTCGTCAAAACGACTCCAAATGACACCAAACTTGTCAGGGTGATTAAATGATCGTATTTGATGCTAGAAATAAGGTCCAGGTTGTAAAAAACGAAAGTTATCCTTTAATAAACTGCTGCTCATTGTTAGAATGTCACTGTCATTTGTCAAAAACTGAAGCTGTAAATAAAGTTTGAGTTCAAATCTTTGATCAGCTGCAGAAGAAGAGCTCAGATACTGACAAGCTGCTCATATTGATCTAACGATGTGATGAATAACTGAAACCCAGTTGAGTGCAGGTGGTAGGTAGAGGTACTGCACTGACTACCAAACCAGGAGTGAACTCACGCCACCTGCTGGTTCCTGCTGGTACTTCCTGCTGGTTCCTCCTGCTGGTTCCTCCTACTGGTTCCTCCTGCTGGTTCCTCCAGGAGACTAGAGGTTCACTCAGGGATTCCATCTTGGAACTTACTGAATTCAGGTTTTTTGGTTGAAGTTGAACCAGACACTAATAAACTGTATTTGATGGGGACTATTTCCAGTGGAGGATTAGTCCTTGTTTGGGGTGTGAGTGAGTCTAAATTAGTGGTTCCCAAACTTTTCACACTTCCCCTTCAGACATTCAACCTCTAGTCATGTAGCACCTACTCTTGTGCACATTAAATTTGAATTTTGTTTTTTGTAACCAGAGCTTCAACTTTGTCTTAATCTTTATCTTATAATATATTATAATATTATCACCCAAAATGTGTGAAGGAGCGCAGGTCCTTCATCCCTGCAGCTGTCAGACTCCACAATAAGAGCTGCTCTCAGCACTAAACATAATTCAAATGTGTATAAATATTTCTATTTTTTATTTTTTATTATTTTGACTTAATCACAGTTTTAATCATACTCTATCACAAATACTGCTTTCTTTTGACTGCTATTGCTATCTGCTAATTATACATTTCATTGCTGTCTGCTGCTCCCTGTACATTTCCCCACGCTGGGACAAATAAAGGATTATTTCATCTAATCTTATAGCTGCAGAACCCAGATGAAGTTCATTCAGGCCAGACAAATATCAATATATCATACCAATAAGATCTTGTTTGATCTTCAGACTCACATTGCAACGTCCCAGGAGACAGGATGTCCTCATCCATGTCGTCCAGGTCGTCTGAGAGGAGCAGGTGCTGGGGGGTCGGAGGTCGCAGGCCGAGGAAGGCCGGGTCCAGGTTGAGGACGGCGGCCAGCGCACCCAGACCAGGGTTGTTGACCACAGAGAAACCTGTCAAAGACTCAATCTGCTGCCAGCGGTGCAGCTTCTCCCGCAGGGCCGCCGTCACCTCGGCCAGGGCCTGTCTGATGGGGGGGGGGCACCAAGTCATCTACTGTACTGTTTAGGTTATTGGATGTTTCTTGCTAAGCTAATTTACTGCAGGGTTCAGTGGTTATAGAGGTGCTGCTGCTGGCTCAGTGGGAAGATCTAGTGTGATCTTGTTAGAACAATGAAGTCTTACAGATGGTTCTAGGAGTTTCTAGGGGTGGGCATTGCCAAGGACCTCAAGATACGATACGCATCACGATACTTGAGTCATCTCCAATTTTTGTGATATATTGCGATATTCTACATATTTTTGCCCACCCCTAACTGAGATGGTTCTACATGTCCTTTTGGAAGGTTTAGTGATAGTTAACAAGGTTCTAGTGGTTATTGAGGAGGTTCTCAGAATTGTCCAGGATGACGGAGAAGGTCCAGTATGATCCTGGGCTTAAAAGTTTAGGGAGGTTTTATGGAATGTTTCAGTCCTCATCAAGAAGACACTAGTGGTGTTTGAGGAGGCTGTAGTGAACATTGGGGACTTCATAGGGTTCTTTTGGAGGCATTGTCACATCAATTGATCGAACTTGGAGATTTTAGGTGCAGCACCCAAAAATAACAGAAAAATACATTCAGAAATATATCATGCCTGATTGATGTCTGGCTTTGCAAGTGCCTTTCTCTCTCTTGATCAATTTAAAAATAAATTCAGTATGTTAGCTGTCACAAACTTCAACATAGCACCCTGGTTTAGTGACGCTGTTGGAAGTTCACTTGCATGGTGGAGGCTTCATGAAAGAAAGACATGTATGTGCATTGTTGTTGTCGAAATTAGGAAATTTGGTGCGACACCAACCACCAGAAAATTCAGGGACAGCTATCCACCAAGCTAGCTAAAAACTTGTTTTGTTTTCAGACAGAACCGTTTTTAAGGTTTATTGTATGTTTTGACGGTCATTTTCAGCTGATCTCCCGTTAAACCAGTCAGTCAGTTTGATATGTTTTATTTGCCAGATTAATTTGAAAGCTGGACCAAAGTGTTCAATATACAGTCCCTCCAGGAATTCGTGATGTTGCGATCACAACAATTAACGCAAATTCAGCAAATCCCCGCGATTTTTTTTGCGGTCTTGCAATTTTGTACAATCACCGCAACTTTTCCGCAAATTTGACCAATTTTCGGTGCTTTTCACGAGTTACACAGCAGAGAGTCCGAGTCTGGACGGAGCGGTGGTTGAAAATGAGTCCACGGAGGAACGACGTGGCTGCACTGACGGCAAGAAACTTGATACAACGTGCACAAAGTGATACATAAAGGAACACAAGCTGAGTTGAACACGATGAGTGTGTGACTTGTCCTGGTTGACCACCCGAGGCTGTGTCAACCCCGCAGCACTCTCCGAGGGGGAATCCAGTCAGTGCGCCACTGCAGGGCCGGAGCGGAGCAGCCGGCGGCCAGGTGCCCTTCCCCCCACCCTCCCCTTTTCTTTCAAAGACTGGACTGTTTTAATGGCATTTGTTTTACCGCGATTTTTTAACAGACATTTTAATTAAAAGTAAAACAACTTTTAACTCTTTTCCTGTGCCTTTCTTAACAAGTGGAAAATTGCTGGTATTACAGGACCTCATATTATTTTGTGACATTTCAAAATTTTTAATTTTCCTTTTCCATTTTTAATTACTTAATTGCAACTTTTTTTTGCAACTTTTGCTGTCTCCCGCAATTTAATCACAACAAAAGTGCTTAAAACATCGCAACATACACCGCAATTTTTTCAAAATGTGGCCGCAAAATCAGGCATTTTAGGCCGCAACAATCACAAAAAAAGTCCGCGAAATCCTGGAGGGACTGAATATACAGTAGTTCAATTACAATTAGGCTAAATAAAAAGCCTCAAGTCACCGCATCAGTAGGTAGATCTTGCATGTCACCAAGGCTGAGGTATGGGATGTTGGGATTAAAATGGTTGGTGACCACTGTTTTGGGGGCTAATGATTATTGGCAAAGTTCTAGTAGTCTTAGTTTTAGTTTCTAGTAGTCTTCAGTAAAAAGTATTGGTGTGTTTTAGTGTCTGTTAATGTCATACACAGCTAGGTCAAAGGTTGGGGTCGAAGGTCACTCACTTGGCAGTAAGGATCTTATGGTCGACGTCGTCCAATGAGGAGCTGTGAGCCACATGAAATGTCCCGAACAGAGAACTCCTCTTCTTCTTGATCTTCTCGGCCTGAAGCACCATCATCATCATCATCACCATCACCATCACCATCATCATCACCATCATCACCATCACCATCATATTAGTTCAATAGCTTAAAATCAGTTTAATGGTTAAGATGAGTATCTTCAGCTCAGCAGTTTAATGTTAACTTGTTAGTTTAACACAGCATAACTAAATAGCTCACATTAGCTTCTTAGATTAAAGAGATATTTCAACATTTTGGCAAATTCACCTGTTGCTATGATCCCTATAGTCATAGCAGTAGGTTCATTACCTTTAATTGTCGGTGCAAGCTGTTTTTAGATTGGTGGGACAGAGTCGTGAGCTGCTCACAGCTACGCTACGGAGGCTCATGGGATTTCCATGTTTTCCTCATCAAACTAAATACACAATTCAACAACTCCAAAACACTCTGGTGGACAAGTTGTGACCTGCACATTCACCACACTATGAAGTGAAATAATAAGGTATAATAGCTGGGTTTGGTGGTTATGATGACACGCTGCTTGCAGATGGAGCGCAGGAAGTAAATATATGTGTCTACGGAGGAAACCGTTGCAGAGAGTCCGTATTGTACGGATTTAGATCCAGTTTCAAGACAAGATACAAGCAATTAAAGCAGATATCAGCGGTACGGCCGTTTCGGCGAATGCTGCATTCAAGGCAGGCTTTTGAAACCGTAAGTTACAGCTTCGAGTCACAACTACGACTTTGTAACGTTCCAGGTAACCCGTAGCTTGTTTTTTCACCGTCCTGTTGTCTGTGAAAGTCACTATAACGGCCTCTCGTAACTTCTGACCCGTGAACTCGTACCAGATCGAACTGGTATGACTTCACAGGAAGGAAAAACACAAAGTACGAGTTTCATTGAACGCACCATGAGTTAGCAGCCCCCGCCCTCATCAGGCATCTATTGGTCCTCGTGCTACGTCACCACATTCACGCGCACCCCTTGGCTGCACACACAGCCCTTCATGCCGTTCTCTCTCCTCATTGGATAACACTTGTATCCCACAAGGAAAGTTTTCTCCTGGTTTACAGCAGAGCGGAGTGACGGAGAGACTCGTGTTACGGCTGAAACACTCCATGTAAGTGATTGCTGACGGAAAATAGGACTATTAGGGACTTATATTAACAAAAACATTCCACTGATATCTGCTTTAATTAAAGGTTGAATATAGAGAGTTACCAGAATACCATAATCTATTGATCAAGATAGGCAACAACAACAGAAAAATATGGTAATTCCTGCTGTCGGTTGCTGGCCGTTGCTATGTAAAACACACCGTTGCTGGGGACGCTGCTCTGATCAGAGGACACAGAGGAGAACTATACAGGATATTTACCGTCACTAAACAGCTTTGGACTAATATTGATGTTAGATAAATGACTTGTAGCCATGGATGTATTATATGTAAGGGATAATGCAAAGTTCAGAGGTTCTTATGGAGAAATAAACCCCGACAATCGGGGTTTTGCTGAGCCTCCCTCTTCCCGTTTATGCATTTGAAGCCTTTGATAATCAATCAGAGAGGAGAGCTGTGACAGCGGCTCAGAGGCTCTGATCAGCCACTCTCCTTGTAACAAGTTACTAGTCATTTATCTAACATCACTGTTAGTCCCAAGCTGTTTAATGATGGTAAAAATGAAACACAAGGTAAATATCCTGCATAGTCTCTCGTGCCTCGTCTCGTCTCGTGAGATGAGTGTATCCTCACACCCCTACTTATAAGCTTGTAGCTTGTTGGAGGGAGAGTGGAGGCTCTCTTGCGCACAGATATACAGAAATAAAACTCTTGTTTTGTTCTATGTTTTAGACGGCAAGTCCTCTCAGCTACTTCACTTCCTGCCCTCCATCTGAATTTCGCGCTCTCGCGATGCAGCAGTGTGATGTCACGTGAAACCCTCTTATCATGTAGCATTACAACACATGGAGCAAATGCTCAGAACTACTTGCACTTTTGAATTCCCTCATCACAATTAGTCCATGAGAGCGTTTTGGAGTTGTTGGATTGTGTATTTGATGAGTTTGATGAGGGAAAGAGCTCACGTCTCTGCCCCGCCGATCTAAAAACAGCTTGCACTGACAATTAAAGGTAATGAACCTACTCTTAAGACTATAGATGCTATGACAATAGGCCAATTTCCCAGAATGCTGAAATATCCCTTTAACATGACCTCAATCGCTTCATGTAACCTGGCTAGAGTTACATTAGCTCAAGAGATGAATGTTAGCGCCATAGATGAACTCCCACATCTCCTTCCCTTGTGTGTGTGTGTGTGTGTGTGTGTGTGTGTGCTCCTCACCCCTCCCTGGCCTGCAGCAGCTGTCTCTCTGCACTCTGTTTCTTGATGTTGTAGTACTGAACCTCAATCTCGTGGGTCAGCTGCAGCCAGGACTGCAGAGCCTCCGGCAGCGCCCAGTGAGCCCGCGACTCCAGCTCGCGCTCCGCCTTCTTCAGTGCCATACGCACCTGCAACACACACACACACACACAGAGGATGAATCCATTAACCTGGAGACATGTGGGGTGTGGTGGGGTGTTGCCATGGCGACTGTGGTGGCGGTGGGCGTGGCCTACCTGCTCCAGCTCCTCCTCGGCGTACCTCTGGCGGCTCCTCTCGTTCTCCGTTCCCTCTCGGAGATCTCGGAGACGCTGAGCTTCCTGTTTGGCCGAGTCGATCTCGATCCTCAGCTCCTCCTCCACCTTCACCTTCTCCACCTGGACGCTGCGCTGCTCCTCCTGCGCCTGCTGCAGCCTGCACACGCAGCACGGACCGCTTAGCATCCCTGTCCACCAGCATGCTTTACATTTATATACAGCTTGTCCCAACAGCCAGAGCACGTACACAAAGCATTCTTCATTCATACACGTGAACCACTGTATTAGTGTGTACTAGTGCGTAAGAGCGTACACCAGTGTGTATATATGTGCACTAGTGTGTAACAATGCGTACCTGTGTATATATATGTGCACCAGTGTGTACCTATGTGCACTAGTGTGTAACAATGTGCACCAGTGTGTACCTATGTGCACTAGTGTGTAACAATGTGCACCAGCGTGTACCTATGTGCACTAGTGTGTAACAATGTGCACCAGCGTGTACCTATGTGCACTAGTGTGTAACAATGTGCACCAGCGTGTACCTATGTGCACTAGTGTGTAACAATGTGCACCAGCGTGTACCTATGTGCACTAGTGTGTAACAATGTGCACCAGTGTGTACCTATGTGCACTAGTGTGTAACAACTGTGCACCAGCGTGTACCTATGTGCACTAGTGTGTAACAATGTGCACCAGCGTGTACCTATGTGCACTAGTGTGTAACAATGCGTACCTGTGTATACATATGTGCACCAGTTTGTAACAATGTGTATCTGTGTGTACACATGTGCAACAATGTGTACCTGTGTGTACCTATGTGCACTAGTGTGTAAAAATGTGTACCTGTGTGTACATATGTGCACCAGTTTGTAACAATGTGTATCTGTGTGTACACATGTGCACCAATGTGCAACAATGTGTACCTGTGTGTACCTATGTGCACTAGTGTGTAACAATGTGTACCTGTGTGTACAAATGTGCACCAGTTGTAACAATGTGTACCTGTGTGTACACATGTGCACCAGTTTGTAACAATATGTATCTGTGTGTACACATGTGCACCAATGTGCAACAATGTGTACCTGTGTGTACCTATGTGCACTAGTGTGTAACAACTGTGCACCAGGGTGTACCTATGTGCACCATTGTGTAACAATGCGTACCTGTGTATACATATGTGTGTAACAATGTGTACCTAGTATGTGCACCAATGTGTACCAATGTGCACCAGTGTGCACATATGTGCCCCAGTGTGTAACACTGTTCACATAATTGTGCACCAGTGTTCATCTGTGTGTACATGTGTGTACCTGAGGGTCTGTGCTGTTATTTTCAGTGTTGGATTGATTATTTAATTATTAGTGTAGTGGGTAATTATTAGTGAAGTATTAGTGCCAGCAGAGGGAGCTGTGACACAGTCTGTAACTGTGTGTGTGTGTGTGTGTGTGTGTGTGTGTGTGTGTGTGTGTGTACTATTTTGATAGAATGAAAGGAACGCACACAAACTCCAGTGCTGAGGGAATAAAGAGAGGAACAAGAGTTGATGCTTCACTTGATCCCCATGGATCTGCTGTGTGTGTGTGTGTGTGTGTGCATGCGCGTGTGTGTGTCTGTATGTTTATCATCTGTGTGTATGTGTGTGTATTTACTTTCAATGTGTGTGTGTGTGTGTGTCTGTAACAGTATATCTGTCCTCAGCATGTCAGCACCTGTTTGACTGTGATTTACTGTGGGTGACACTGACACACAGCAGCAGAGCTCCAGTACTGACCGGATCCACATGGGAGACAGTACTAGGAGTTGTAGTAAATATTTGTGTGAAAACAACATAATGTATCTGGTATTACTGTAACACTGGTTACAGCTGTACGCCTCTGGAAACACTAGTAGCAGAACAGCTGTAGTGCTACAAGTAACAGTAGTGATAACACTAGTACCAGTGGTGTTAATTGTAGTATTAGTTACTTAACAGTAACCATAGCAACAGGATTACTGTGGGTAGTCATAACCAAAGTAACAGTCAACAGAGTGTGTGAAGTAAAACATCATGTTTCAACATGTCACTGTGTGTGTGTGTGTGTGTGTGTGTGTGCGTGGGTGTGTGTGTGTGTGGGTGTGTGTGTGTGTGTGTGAGCACCATGAGCTGCGGCTATTCTTTGTCCATATAAGGACTTCAGACAGAAAGCTTCAGCAAAGACTGTCCACACACACACACACACACACACACACACACAGATGGGTGTTTCCTCCTCCTGGTGAAAAGCTTCATTGTGTGTAATTATGTGACTGAGGAAATGAGTGTGTTCATCAGCAGGTCTTAGATCAGAGCTGGTCCAGGACCAGTGCTGCTCTAACAGTAGCAGCAGTATTAATAATAGTAACAGTAGTACTAGTAGTGTGTGTGTGGGTGGGGGAGGGGGGGGGGGCAGAGCTGGTCTCACTTCTCCTGCAGGTCCAGCAGACTCTGCTCGGCTCTCTGCAGACCCTCCAGATCCTTCATCAGACGGCCCAGGTCATCTCTGGACTTCCTGGTCTGGACGTAGGCGAACCAGCAGCCGCCCAGAGCCATGAGGACCGACAGACCCAGGACCAGGTCCTTCCACTGGCTCTTCTGGTCTGCACACACACACAGCCATATGCACACAATGAAACCATTCCTTCTCAGGTTACTGTTGTCTCTGACAGCTGATGAAAACATTTGACCTTTGACCCCAGTCTGAATCAGTTGTCACTGTTCATGGGTCTTGTTTAATAAAGTTACATTTGTATAAAGCAGCACATCAGTCCATTATTTAACATGATGTGACCAATTTGCAATTTATCCTTTTTTTATTGATTGACAGTAGTGATGTCACCATATTATCATCAGAGGAATAATCACAGTATTACAATCATTACAATTATTATGGATTCATTAATGTCACAACACTATGAATTTGTAAAATCAAATATAGTTAAAATACATGACTAATTATAAAATATTTTAAATATCTATTAAAATATGACCAATTATTAATCCAGCACGGGAAGTGTTTGAAATATTCAAGTCATTAATTGTCATCGATACCAAATGTTTAAGTTAATTAAAGCAGATATCAGCGGCACGGCCGTTTCGGCTAATGCTGCATTCAAGGCAGGCTTTTGAAATCGTAAGTTACAGCTTCAAGTCACAACTACGACTTTGTAACGTTCCAGGTAACCCGTAGCTCATGTTTTTACCGTCCTGTTGCCTGTGAAAGTCACTATAACGACCACTCGTAACTTCCGACCCGTGAACTCGTACCAGATCAAACTGGTATGACTTCACAGGAAGGAAAAACACAAAGTACGAGTTTCCTTGAACACACCATGAGTTAGCAGCCCCCGCCCTCGTCAGGCATCTATTGGTCCTCATGCTACGTCACCACTTTCACGCGCACCCCTTGGCTGCACACACAGCCCTTCATGCCGTTCTCTCTCCTCATTGGATAACACTTGTATCCCACAAGGAAAGTTTTCTCCTGGTTTACAGCAGAGCAGAGTGACGGAGAGACTCGTGTTATGGCTGAAACACTCCATGTAAGTGATTGCTGACGGAAAATAGGACTATTTAGGACTTATATTAACAAAAACATTCCACTGATATCTGCTTTAATTTTTTTTAAATTACAAATGACACTTTAAATTCCTACCAATTCAATGCTACATTAGTTAAATGGACCAGTGTCGAAGCATTTACCTTTATTTATTATCTAATCTGCCCACACGGTTCATACTGAATCTTTCTTTGGAAAGTGACGGTATTTGATCAATTACTGTTTCCTGTAATACTGTGATTCATTGTGAAAACAAGTTATTGTGACATTCTTAACTGACAGCCTTAACATGGGCACAGACACACACACACACACACACAGACCTGGTGGTGGTCCAAACAGCACGATGTAGAGCGCTTTGAGCTGCAGTTTCTGTGAATGACTTCTGTCTAAAATCTTCAACACCACCAGTGTGAGGGTGGTGTTCTTCACTGCCAGCCTGGGGGAGGAGGGAGGGGGGACAGTACTGGTTCAGCAGGCTAATCCAAATGAAACTGAGGGACACACGGACTTGAAGACAGGTATGATACATGTAGTACAACACAAGCGTGGCTGTTACCTGGGTAACGCTTTGCCATCGAGCTGGAGTTTCCTGAAGGTGTCAGTGTATTGAGGAAGCTCCACACTGACGAGCAGCCAGTCCTCCACCTGCTCCACCGTCCAGTTATAAACTGCACACACACACACACACACCAACACTTTGCATCTTGAGTGTGAACACCAGTGAAGGGAATGAACATGGAGGCCATGCTGGAGCTGCAGGAGCTGAAACTTAAAGGTCCAGTGTCTAAAAATATGTTTAGTGGCAAAATGTGAATCTATATATTCGTATACATGTGTACTCGTTATAAAATAAAATTAGTTTGGTCTTCTTAGCCTCATAATTCTTCTATCCACCTTTTTCCAAACGTCAAAAACAGTTTTGCTCTTCCGGTGGAATTTTATGTTAACGTTTCCATGGTTTCGGTAGTCGCGGTAAATGCATGGATTTATTTATTTTTTTCAATAAAAATCTGTAAAACACATGGATCATCACACCAGCTTTTAACAATGGATATCACAGAAATTGACATCTGTGTTACCGCAACTATGACAACGACTGAAAACCATGGAAACGTAAACGTACAATTCCACCAGAAATGCTAAACCAGCTTCCGGTTTTGACCATAGATGACGGTCGGAAACTTGTGGATAGCAAGGGTCTTGCTTTAGAGAGTGTCGCCATCTTGCACCGCCATGTTTGTACGGCAGCCTGAACGTAAAATCCAGCCAATCAGAGAGCAGGTTTCAAGAGTTCCGCGTTCATAAATAAACCAACGAAGAAGAAGGAGGAGGAAACAGCAGACGGATGGTTTAGATCTTCACCTCGTCGCTCCATGCTCCTGAAATACTCCCAGTCCTAGTAAACAAGTTTTACACAGTGGACCTTTAAAAACAGTTCCGCAGTTACTGTTTCTACATGGAACTTTATTTTGGAAGGACATCAGCGATGATGACATCACCAGGAAGTGACGTCACACTGAATCTGAAACGTGTGTGCTGTTTCTTATTTGTAACCAGCTGTCATTCTTTCTAAAAATAAACTTTCTCCTCTCCATGTGTTTGTAGTTTGGTCTTTTCTGACGTCGCTGCGGAGACTAATGGAGCAGGAAAATTAAGTGGCTCCAAAAATAGGCTTTTATTTTTACACATTTGTCCTTTTTAATCTCTCCAACCGCTCTGTTGTTTTGCCTCCTTTTTTGTCGTTGTGTCTCTTTACCCTCTCCTTTCATTTTCCCTCCTTTCTCCCTCTGCTTCTTGAATTCTGGTGTCTCTAACAAACTCAAATGTGTGATTTCTAGAGTCACTGAGCTGATGATGGCAGCATGGTATTTACAGAGTAAATAATAGTTGAACAGTGCTGGTTTAGTCCCAGCAGCAGCCAGTGTGGTGGGGAAGAGGTATAACATCCTCTGTTCCCCCAACAATAATGACTCTCAGTCTCCATGGACCTGGTCCTGGTCCTGTTGA
>JARUPV020000177.1:0-36842 GCA_030347415.2 Decapterus maruadsi | reverse complement strand
AAAAGCTTGGAGACATGCTGATTCGACTTAGAAAAATATATTTGGTCCAATTGTAACTTAATCCCAGCAAAAGCCCACTATTTGCACCATCCCCGACAGCATTTGCGAAAATGCGCTTTTCTCCGAGAAACGCATATTTTTGCAACTATGCCTTGGAATACACAAAAAAGCTTGGAAACATGCTAATTCGACTTGGAAAAATATATTTGGTCCAATTGTAACTTAATCCCAGCAAAAGCCCACTCTTTGCACCCTCCCCGACAGCATTTGCGAAAATTCGCTTTTCTCGCCGAGAAACGCATATTTTTAAAAACATGCCTTGGAACACACAGAAAAGCTTGGAAACATGCTAATTCGACTTGGAAAAATATATTTGGTCCAATTGTAACTTAATCCCAGCAAAAGCCCACTTTTTGCACCCTTCCCGACAGCATTTGCGAAAATGCGCTTTTCTCGCCGAGAAACGCATATTTTTGCAACTATGGCTTGGAACACACAGAAAAGCTTGGAAACATGCTGATTCGACTTAGAAAAATATATTTGGTCCAATTGTAACTTAATCCCAGCAAAAGCCCACTCTTTGAACCCTCCCCGACAGCATTTGCGAAAATGCGCTTTTCTCGCCGAGAAACGCATATTTTTAAAAACATGCCTTGGAACACACAGAAAAGCTTGGAAACATGCTAATTCGACTTGGAAAAATATATTTGGTCCAATTGTAACTTAATCCCAGCAAAAGCCCACTTTTTGCACCCTCCCCGACAGCATTTGCGAAAATGGGCTTTTCTCGCAGAGAAACGCATATTTTTGCAACTATGGCTTGGAACACACAGAAATGCTTGGAAACATGCTAATTCGACTTAGAAAAATATATTTATTCAAATTTTACCTTTATCCCAGCAAAAGCCCACTCTTTGAACCCTCCCCGACATGATTTTCGAAAATGCGCTTTTCTCGCCGAGAAACGCATATTTTTGCAAACATGGTTTGGAACACACAGAAGTGCTTGGAAACATGCTAATTCGACTTAGAAAAATATATTTGGTCCAATTGTAACTTAATCACAGCAAAAGCCCACTCTTTGCACCCTCCCCGACAGCATTTGCGAAAATGCGCTTTTCTCGCCGAGAAACGCATATTTTTGCAACTATGGCTTGGAACACACAGAAAAGCTTGGAAACATGCTGATTCGACTTAGAAAAATATATTTGGTCCAATTGTAACTTAATCCCAGCAAAAGCCCACTCTTTGAACCCTCCCCAACATGATTTTCGAAAATGGGCTTTTCTCGCCGAGAAACGCATATTTTTGCAACTATGGCTTGGAACACACAGAAATGCTTGGAAACATATTAATTCAACTTAGAAAAATATATTTATTCAAATTTTACCTTTATCCCAGCAAAAGCCCACTCTTTGAACCCTCCCCGACAGCATTTGCGAAAATGCGCTTTTCTCGCGGAGAAACGCATATTTTTAAAAACATGGCTTTGAACACACAGAAAAGCTTGGAAACATGCTGATTCGACTTAGAAAAATATATTTGGTCCAATTGTAACTTAATCCCAGCAAAAGCCCACTCTTTGCACCCTCCCCGACAGCATTTGCGAAAATGCGCTTTTCTCGCAGAGAAAAGCATATTTTTGAAACTATGGCTTGGAACACACAGAAAAGCTTGGAAACATGCTAATTCGACTTGGAAAAATATATTTGGTCCAATTGTAACTTAATCCCAGCAAAAGCCCACTCTTTGAACCCTCCCCGACATGATTTTCGAAAATGCGCTTTTCTCGCCGAGAAACGCATATTTTTGCAAACATGGCTTTTAACACACAGTAAAGCTTGTAAACATTTTAATTCGACTTTGAAAAATATATTTTTTCAAATTTTACCTTTATCCCAGCAAAAGCCCACTCTTTGAACCCTCCCCGACATGATTTTCGAAAATGCGCTTTTCTCGCCGAGAAACGCATATTTTTGCAACTATGGCTTGGAACACACAAAAATGCTTGGAAACATATTAATTCGACTTAGAAAAATATATTTGGTCCAATTGTAACTTAATCCCAGCAAAAACCCACTCTTTGCACCCTCCCCGACAGCATTTGCGAAAATGCGCTTTTCTCGCCGAGAAACGCATATTTTTGCAACTATGGCTTGGAACACACAGAAAAGCTTGGAAACATGCTAATTCGACGTGGAAAAATATATTTGGTCCAATTGTAACTTAATCCCAGCAAAAGCCCACTTTTTGCACCCTTCCCGACAGCATTTGCGAAAATGCGCTTTTCTCGCCGAAAAACGCATATTTTTGCAACTATGGCTTGGAACACACAGAAGTGCTTGGAAACATGCTAATTCGACTTAGAAAAATATATTTATTCAAATTTTACCTTTATCCCAGCAAAAGCCCACTCTTTGCACCCTCCCGACATGATTTTCGAAAATGCGCTTTTCTCGCCGAGAAACGCATATTTTTGCAACTATGGCTTGGAACACACAAAAATGCTTGGAAACATTAATTCGACTTAGAAAAATATATTTGGTCCAATTGTAACTTAATCCCAGCAAAAACCCACTCTTTGCACCCTCCCTGACAGCATTGGCGAAAATGCGCTTTTCTCGCCGAGAAACGCATATTTTTGCAACTATGGCTTGGAACACACAGAAAAGCTTGGAAACATGCTGATTCGACGTGGAAAAATATATTTGGTCCAATTGTAACTTAATCCCAGCAAAAGCCCACTTTTTGCACCCTTCCCGACAGCATTTGCGAAAATGCGCTTTTCTCGCCGAGAAACGCATATTTTTGCAACTATGGCTTGGAACACACAAAAATGCTTGGAAACATATTAATTCGACTTAGAAAAATATATTTGGTCCAATTGTAACTTAATCACAGCAAAAGCCCACTCTTTGCACCCTCCCCGACAGCATTTGCGAAAATGCGCTTTTCTCGCCGAGAAACGCATATTTTTGCAACTATGGCTTGGAACACACAGAAAAGCTTGGAAACATGCTAATTCGACGTGGAAAAATATATTTGGTCCAATTGTAACTTAATCCCAGCAAAAGCCCACTTTTTGCACCCTTCCCGACAGCATTTGCGAAAATGCGCTTTTCTCGCCGAAAAACGCATATTTTTGCAACTATGGCTTGGAACACACAGAAGTGCTTGGAAACATGCTAATTCGACTTAGAAAAATATATTTATTCAAATTTTACCTTTATCCCAGCAAAAGCCCACTCTTTGCACCCTCCCCGACATGATTTTCGAAAATGCGCTTTTCTCGCCGAGAAACGCATATTTTTGCAACTATGGCTTGGAACACACAAAAATGCTTGGAAACATTAATTCGACTTAGAAAAATATATTTGGTCCAATTGTAACTTAATCCCAGCAAAAACCCACTCTTTGCACCCTCCCTGACAGCATTTGCGAAAATGCGCTTTTCTCGCCGAGAAACGCATATTTTTGCAACTATGGCTTGGAACACACAAAAATGCTTGGAAAATATTAATTCGACTTAGAAAAATATATTTGGTCCAATTGTAACTTAATCACAGCAAAAGCCCACTCTTTGCACCCTCCCCGACAGCATTTGCGACAATGCGCTTTTCTCGCCGAGAAACGCATATTTTTGCAACTATGGCTTGGAACACACAGAAAAGCTTGGAAACATGCTAATTCGACGTGGAAAAATATATTTGGTCCAATTGTAACTTAATCCCAGCAAAAGCCCACTTTTTGCACCCTTCCCGACAGCATTTGCGAAAATGCGCTTTTCTCGCCGAAAAACGCATATTTTTGCAACTATGGCTTGGAACACACAGAAGTGCTTGGAAACATGCTAATTCGACTTAGAAAAATATATTTATTCAAATTTTACCTTTATCCCAGCAAAAGCCCACTCTTTGCACCCTCCCCGACATGATTTTCGAAAATGCGCTTTTCTCGCCGAGAAACGCATATTTTTGCAACTATGGCTTGGAACACACAAAAATGCTTGGAAACATTAATTCGACTTAGAAAAATATATTTGGTCCAATTGTAACTTAATCCCAGCAAAAACCAACTCTTTGCACCCTCCCTGACAGCATTTGCGAAAATGCGCTTTTCTCGCCGAGAAACGCATATTTTTGCAACTATGGCTTGGAACACACAGAAATGCTTGGAAACATATTAATTCGACTTAGAAAAATATATTTGGTCCAATTGTAACTTAATCACAGCAAAAGCCCACTCTTTGCACCCTCCCCGACAGCATTTGCGAAAATGCGCTTTTCTCGCCGAGAAACGCATATTTTTAAAAACATGGCTTTGAACACACAGAAAAGCTTGGAAACATGCTGATTCGACTTAGAAAAATATATTTGGTCCAATTGTAACTTAATCCCAGCAAAAGCCCACTCTTTGCACCCTCCCCGACAGCATTTGCGAAAATGCGCTTTTCTCGCCGAGAAACGCATATTTTTGCAACTATGGCTTGGAACACACAGAAAAGCTTGGAAACATGCTGATTCGACTTGGAAAAATATATTTGGTCCAATTGTAACTTAATCCCAGCAAAAGCCCACTTGTTGCACCCTTCCCGACAGCATTTGCGAAAATGCGCTTTTCTCGCCGAGAAACGCATATTTTTGCAACTATGGCTTGGAACACACAGAAATGCTTGGAAACATATTAATTCGACTTAGAAAAATATATTTGGTCCAATTGTAACTTAATTACAGCAAAAGCCCACTCTTTGCACCCTCCTTGGACAGCATTTTTGGTCGAAATGCGCTTTTCTCCCCAACGAGAAACGCATATTTTTGCAACTATGGCTTGGAACACACAGAAATGCTTGGAAACATATTAATTCAACTTAGAAAAATATATTTATTCAAATTTTACCTTTATCCCAGCAAAAGCCCACTCTTTGAACCCTCCCCGACAGCATTTGCGAAAATGCGCTTTTCTCGCGGAGAAACGCATATTTTTGCAACGCATATTTTTGCAACTATGGCTTGGAACACACAGAAAAGCTTGGAGACATGCTAATTCGACTTAGAAAAATATATTTGGTCCAATTGTAACTTAATCCCAGCAAAAGCCCACTCTTTGCACCATCCCCGACATGATTTTCGAAAATGGGCTTTTCTCGCCGAGAAACGCATATTTTTGCAACTATGGCTTGGAACACACAGAAATGCTTGGAAACATATTAATTCAACTTAGAAAAATATATTTATTCAAATTTTACCTTTATCCCAGCAAAAGCCCACTCTTTGAACCCTCCCCGACATGATTTGCGAAAATGCGCTTTTCTCGCGGAGAAACGCATATTTTTGCAACTATGGCTTGGAACACACAGAAATGCTTGGAAACATATTAATTCGACTTAGAAAAATATATTTATTCAAATTTTACCTTTATCCCAGCAAAAGCCCACTCTTTGAACCCTCCCCGACAGCATTTGCGAAAATGCGCTTTTCTCGAGGAGAAACGCATATTTTTGCAACGCATATTTTTGCAACTATGGCTTGGAACACACAGAAAAGCTTGGAGACATGCTAATTCGACTTAGAAAAATATATTTGGTCCAATTGTAACTTAATCCCAGCAAAAGCCCACTCTTTGCACCATCCCCGACATGATTTTCGAAAATGGGCTTTTCTCGCCGAGAAACGCATATTTTTGCAACTATGGCTTGGAACACACAGAAATGCTTGGAAACATATTAATTCAACTTAGAAAAATATATTTATTCAAATTTTACCTTAATCCCAGCAAAAGCCCACTCCTTGAACCCTCCCCGACAGCATTTGCGAAAATGCGCTTTTCTCGCGGAGAAACGCATATTTTTTTAAAAACATGGCTTTGAACACACAGAAAAGCTTGGAGACATGCTGATTCGACTTAGAAAAATATATTTGGTCCAATTGTAACTTAATCCCAGCAAAAGCCCACTCTTTGAACCCTCCCCGACAGCATTTGCGAAACTGCGCTTTTCTCGCCGAGAAACGCATATTTTTGCAACTATGGCTTGGAACACACAGAAAAGCTTGGAAACATGCTAATTCGACGTGGAAAAATATATTTGGTCCAATTGTAACTTAATCCCAGCAAAAGCCCACTTTTTGCACCCTTCCCGACAGCATTTGCGAAAATGTGCTTTTCTCGCCGAGAAACGCATATTTTTGCAACTATGGCTTGGAACACACAGAAATGCTTGGAAACATATTAATTCGACTTAGAAAAATATATTTATTCAAATTTTACCTTTATCCCAGCAAAAGCCCACTCTTTGAACCCTCCCCGACATGATTTTCGAAAATGCGCTTTTCTCGCCGAGAAACGCATATTTTTGCAACTATGGCTTGGAACACACAGAAATGCTTGGAAACATATTAATTCGACTTAGAAAAATATATTTGGTCCAATTGTAACTTAATCCCAGCAAAAGCCCACTCTTTGCACCCTCCCGACAGCATTTGCGAAAATGCGCTTTTCTCGCCGAGAAACGCATATTTTTGCAACTATGGCTTGGAACACACAGAAATGCTTGGAAACATATTAATTCGACTTAGAAAAATATATTTATTCAAATTTTACCTTTATCCCAGCAAAAGCCCACTCTTTGAACCCTCCCCGACAGCATTTGCGAAAATGCGCTTTTCTCGACTTAGGAGAAACGCATATTTTTGCAACGCATATTTTTGCAACTATGGCTTGGAACACACAGAAAAGCTTGGAGACATGCTAATTCGACTTAGAAAAATATATTTGGTCCAATTGTAACTTAATCCCAGCAAAAGCCCACTCTTTGCACCATCCCCGACATGATTTTCGAAAATGGGCTTTTCTCGCCGAGAAACGCATATTTTTGCAACTATGGCTTGGAACACACAGAAATGCTTGGAAACATATTAATTCAACTTAGAAAAATATATTTATTCAAATTTTACCTTTATCCCAGCAAAAGCCCACTCTTTGAACCCTCCCCGACAGCATTTGCGAAAATGCGCTTTTCTCGCGGAGAAACGCATATTTTTAAAAACATGCCTTGGAACACACAGAAAAGCTTGGAAACATGCTAATTCGACTTGGAAAAATATATTTGGTCCAATTGTAACTTAATCCCAGCAAAAGCCCACTCTTGCACCCTCCCCGACAGCATTTGCGAAAATGCGCTTTTCTCGCCGAGAAACGCATATTTTTGCAAACATGGCTTGGAACACACAGAAGTGCTTGGAAACATGCTAATTCGACTTAGAAAAATATATTTATTCAAATTTTACCTTTATCCCAGCAAAAGCCCACTCTTTGAACCCTCCCCGACATGATTTTCGAAAATGCGCTTTTCTCGCCGAGAAACGCATATTTTTGCAACTATGGCTTGGAACACACAGAAGTGCTTGGAAACATGCTAATTCGACTTAGAAAAATATATTTGGTCCAATTGTAACTTAATCACAGCAAAAGCCCACTCTTTGCACCCTCCCCGACAGCATTTGCGAAAATGCGCTTTTCTCGCCGAGAAACGCATATTTTTGCAACTATGGCTTGGAACACACAGAAAAGCTTGGAAACATGCTGATTCGACTTAGAAAAATATATTTGGTCCAATTGTAACTTAATCCCAGCAAAAGCCCACTCTTTGAACCCTCCCCAACATGATTTTCGAAAATGGGCTTTTCTCGCCGAGAAACGCATATTTTTGCAACTATGGCTTGGAACACACAGAAATGCTTGGAAACATATTAATTCAACTTAGAAAAATATATTTATTCAAATTTTACCTTTATCCCAGCAAAAGCCCACTCTTTGAACCCTCCCCGACAGCATTTGCGAAAATGCGCTTTTCTCGCGGAGAAACGCATATTTTTAAAAACATGGCTTTGAACACACAGAAAAGCTTGGAGACATGCTGATTCGACTTAGAAAAATATATTTGGTCCAATTGTAACTTAATCCCAGCAAAAGCCCACTCTTTGCACCCTCCCCGACAGCATTTGCGAAAATGCGCTTTTCTCGCAGAGAAACGCATATTTTTGAAACTATGGCTTGGAACACACAGAAAAGCTTGGAAACATGCTAATTCGACTTGGAAAAATATATTTGGTCCAATTGTAACTTAATCCCAGCAAAAGCCCACTTTTTGCACCCTTCCCGACAGCATTTGCGAAAATGCGCTTTTCTCGCCGAGAAACGCATATTTTTGCAACTATGGCTTGGAACACACAGAAAAGCTTGGAAACATGCTGATTCGACTTAGAAAAATATATTTGGTCCAATTGTAACTTAATCCCAGCAAAAGCCCACTCTTTGAACCCTCCCCGACAGCATTTGCGAAAATGCGCTTTTCTCGCCGAGAAACGCATATTTTTAAAAACATGCCTTGGAACACACAGAAAAGCTTGGAAACATGCTAATTCGACTTGGAAAAATATATTTGGTCCAATTGTAACTTAATCCCAGCAAAAGCCCACTTTTTGCACCCTCCCCGACAGCATTTGCGAAAATGGGCTTTTCTCGCAGAGAAACGCATATTTTTGCAACTATGGCTTGGAACACACAGAAATGCTTGGAAACATGCTAATTCGACTTAGAAAAATATATTTATTCAAATTTTACCTTTATCCCAGCAAAAGCCCACTCTTTGAACCCTCCCCGACATGATTTTCGAAAATGCGCTTTTCTCGCCGAGAAACGCATATTTTTGCAAACATGGTTTGGAACACACAGAAGTGCTTGGAAACATGCTAATTCGACTTAGAAAAATATATTTGGTCCAATTGTAACTTAATCACAGCAAAAGCCCACTCTTTGCACCCTCCCCGACAGCATTTGCGAAAATGCGCTTTTCTCGCCGAGAAACGCATATTTTTAAAAACATGCCTTGGAACACACAGAAAAGCTTGGAAACATGCTAATTCGACTTGGAAAAATATATTTGGTCCAATTGTAACTTAATCCCAGCAAAAGCCCACTTTTTGCACCCTCCCCGACAGCATTTGCGAAAATGGGCTTTTCTCGCAGAGAAACGCATATTTTTGCAACTATGGCTTGGAACACACAGAAATGCTTGGAAACATGCTAATTCGACTTAGAAAAATATATTTATTCAAATTTTACCTTTATCCCAGCAAAAGCCCACTCTTTGAACCCTCCCCGACATGATTTTCGAAAATGCGCTTTTCTCGCCGAGAAACGCATATTTTTGCAAACATGGTTTGGAACACACAGAAGTGCTTGGAAACATGCTAATTCGACTTAGAAAAATATATTTGGTCCAATTGTAACTTAATCACAGCAAAAGCCCACTCTTTGCACCCTCCCCGACAGCATTTGCGAAAATGCGCTTTTCTCGCCGAGAAACGCATATTTTTGCAACTATGGCTTGGAACACACAGAAAAGCTTGGAAACATGCTGATTCGACTTAGAAAAATATATTTGGTCCAATTGTAACTTAATCCCAGCAAAAGCCCACTCTTTGAACCCTCCCCAACATGATTTTCGAAAATGGGCTTTTCTCGCCGAGAAACGCATATTTTTGCAACTATGGCTTGGAACACACAGAAATGCTTGGAAACATATTAATTCAACTTAGAAAAATATATTTATTCAAATTTTACCTTTATCCCAGCAAAAGCCCACTCTTTGAACCCTCCCCGACAGCATTTGCGAAAATGCGCTTTTCTCGCGGAGAAACGCATATTTTTAAAAACATGGCTTTGAACACACAGAAAAGCTTGGAGACATGCTGATTCGACTTAGAAAAATATATTTGGTCCAATTGTAACTTAATCCCAGCAAAAGCCCACTCTTTGCACCCTCCCGACAGCATTTGCGAAAATGCGCTTTTCTCGCAGAGAAAAGCATATTTTTGAAACTATGGCTTGGAACACACAGAAAAGCTTGGAAACATGCTAATTCGACGTGGAAAAATATATTTGGTCCAATTGTAACTTAATCCCAGCAAAAGCCCACTCTTTGAACCCTCCCCGACAGCATTTGCGAAAATGCGCTTTTCTCGCGGAGAAACGCATATTTTTAAAAACATGGCTTTGAACACACAGAAAAGCTTGGAAACATGCTAATTCGACTTAGAAAAATATATTTATTCAAATTTTACCTTTATCCCAGCAAAAGCCCACTCTTTGAACCCTCCCCGACATGATTTTCGAAAATGCGCTTTTCTCGCCGAGAAACGCATATTTTTGCAACTATGGCTTGGAACACACAAAAATGCTTGGAAACATATTAATTCGACTTAGAAAAATATATTTGGTCCAATTGTAACTTAATCCCAGCAAAAACCCACTCTTTGCACCCTCCCCGACAGCATTTGCGAAAATGCGCTTTTCTCGCCGAGAAACGCATATTTTTGCAACTATGGCTTGGAACACACAGAAAAGCTTGGAAACATGCTAATTCGACGTGGAAAAATATATTTGGTCCAATTGTAACTTAATCCCAGCAAAAGCCCACTCTTTGCACCCTCCCCGACAGCATTTGCGAAAATGCGCTTTTCTCGCCGAAAAACGCATATTTTTGCAACTATGGCTTGGAACACACAGAAGTGCTTGGAAACATGCTAATTCGACTTAGAAAAATATATTTATTCAAATTTTACCTTTATCCCAGCAAAAGCCCACTCTTTGCACCCTCCCCGACATGATTTTCGAAAATGCGCTTTTCTCGCCGAGAAACGCATATTTTTGCAACTATGGCTTGGAACACACAAAAATGCTTGGAAACATTAATTCGACTTAGAAAAATATATTTGGTCCAATTGTAACTTAATCCCAGCAAAAACCCACTCTTTGCACCCTCCCTGACAGCATTGGCGAAAATGCGCTTTTCTCGCCGAGAAACGCATATTTTTGCAACTATGGCTTGGAACACACAGAAAAGCTTGGAAACATGCTGATTCGACGTGGAAAAATATATTTGGTCCAATTGTAACTTAATCCCAGCAAAAGCCCACTTTTTGCACCCTTCCCGACAGCATTTGCGAAAATGCGCTTTTCTCGCCGAGAAACGCATATTTTTGCAACTATGGCTTGGAACACACAAAAATGCTTGGAAACATATTAATTCGACTTAGAAAAATATATTTGGTCCAATTGTAACTTAATCACAGCAAAAGCCCACTCTTTGCACCCTCCCCGACAGCATTTGCGAAAATGCGCTTTTCTCGCCGAGAAACGCATATTTTTGCAACTATGGCTTGGAACACACAGAAAAGCTTGGAAACATGCTAATTCGACGTGGAAAAATATATTTGGTCCAATTGTAACTTAATCCCAGCAAAAGCCCACTTTTTGCACCCTTCCCGACAGCATTTGCGAAAATGCGCTTTTCTCGCCGAAAAACGCATATTTTTGCAACTATGGCTTGGAACACACAGAAGTGCTTGGAAACATGCTAATTCGACTTAGAAAAATATATTTATTCAAATTTTACCTTTATCCCAGCAAAAGCCCACTCTTTGCACCCTCCCCGACATGATTTTCGAAAATGCGCTTTTCTCGCCGAGAAACGCATATTTTTGCAACTATGGCTTGGAACACACAAAAATGCTTGGAAACATTAATTCGACTTAGAAAAATATATTTGGTCCAATTGTAACTTAATCCCAGCAAAAACCCACTCTTTGCACCCTCCCTGACAGCATTTGCGAAAATGCGCTTTTCTCGCCGAGAAACGCATATTTTTGCAACTATGGCTTGGAACACACAAAAATGCTTGGAAAAATATTAATTCGACTTAGAAAAATATATTTGGTCCAATTGTAACTTAATCACAGCAAAAGCCCACTCTTTGCACCCTCCCCGACAGCATTTGCGACAATGCGCTTTTCTCGCCGAGAAACGCATATTTTTGCAACTATGGCTTGGAACACACAGAAAAGCTTGGAAACATGCTAATTCGACGTGGAAAAATATATTTGGTCCAATTGTAACTTAATCCCAGCAAAAGCCCACTTTTTGCACCCTTCCCGACAGCATTTGCGAAAATGCGCTTTTCTCGCCGAAAAACGCATATTTTTGCAACTATGGCTTGGAACACACAGAAGTGCTTGGAAACATGCTAATTCGACTTAGAAAAATATATTTATTCAAATTTTACCTTTATCCCAGCAAAAGCCCACTCTTTGCACCCTTCCCGACATGATTTTCGAAAATGCGCTTTTCTCGCCGAGAAACGCATATTTTTGCAACTATGGCTTGGAACACACAAAAATGCTTGGAAACATTAATTCGACTTAGAAAAATATATTTGGTCCAATTGTAACTTAATCCCAGCAAAAACCAACTCTTTGCACCCTCCCTGACAGCATTTGCGAAAATGCGCTTTTCTCGCCGAGAAACGCATATTTTTGCAACTATGGCTTGGAACACACAGAAATGCTTGGAAACATATTAATTCGACTTAGAAAAATATATTTGGTCCAATTGTAACTTAATCACAGCAAAAGCCCACTCTTTGCACCCTCCCCGACAGCATTTGCGAAAATGCGCTTTTCTCGCCGAGAAACGCATATTTTTAAAAACATGGCTTTGAACACACAGAAAAGCTTGGAAACATGCTGATTCGACTTAGAAAAATATATTTGGTCCAATTGTAACTTAATCCCAGCAAAAGCCCACTCTTTGCACCCTCCCCGACAGCATTTGCGAAAATGCGCTTTTCTCGCCGAGAAACGCATATTTTTGCAACTATGGCTGGGAACACACAGAAAAGCTTGGAAACATGCTAATTCGACGTGGAAAAATATATTTGGTCCAATTGTAACTTAATCCCAGCAAAAGCCCACTTTTTGCACCCTTCCCGACAGCATTTGCGAAAATGTGCTTTTCTCGCCGAGAAACGCATATTTTTGCAACTATGGCTTGGAACACACAGAAATGCTTGGAAACATATTAATTCGACTTAGAAAAATATATTTGGTCCAATTGTAACTTAATCCCAGCAAAAACCCACTCTTTGCAGCCTCCCCGACAGCATTTGCGAAAATGCGCTTTTCTCGCCGAGAAACGCATATTTTTGCAACTATGGCTTGGAACACACAGAAATGCTTGGAAACATATTAATTCGACTTAGAAAAATATATTTATTCAAATTTTACCTTTATCCCAGCAAAAGCCCACTCTTTGAACCCTCCCCGACAGCATTTGCGAAAATGCGCTTTTCTCGCGGAGAAACGCATATTTTTGCAACGCATATTTTTGCAACTATGGCTTGGAACACACAGAAAAGCTTGGAGACATGCTAATTCGACTTAGAAAAATATATTTGGTCCAATTGTAACTTAATCCCAGCAAAAGCCCACTCTTTGCACCATCCCCGACATGATTTTCGAAAATGGGCTTTTCTCGCCGAGAAACGCATATTTTTGCAACTATGGCTTGGAACACACAGAAATGCTTGGAAACATATTAATTCAACTTAGAAAAATATATTTATTCAAATTTTACCTTTATCCCAGCAAAAGCCCACTCTTTGAACCCTCCCCGACATGATTTGCGAAAATGCGCTTTTCTCGCGGAGAAACGCATATTTTTGCAACTATGGCTTGGAACACACAGAAATGCTTGGAAACATATTAATTCGACTTAGAAAAATATATTTATTCAAATTTTACCTTTATCCCAGCAAAAGCCCACTCTTTGAACCCTCCCCGACAGCATTTGCGAAAATGCGCTTTTCTCGAGGAGAAACGCATATTTTTGCAACGCATATTTTTGCAACTATGGCTTGGAACACACAGAAAAGCTTGGAGACATGCTAATTCGACTTAGAAAAATATATTTGGTCCAATTGTAACTTAATCCCAGCAAAAGCCCACTCTTTGCACCATCCCCGACATGATTTTCGAAAATGGGCTTTTCTCGCCGAGAAACGCATATTTTTGCAACTATGGCTTGGAACACACAGAAATGCTTGGAAACATATTAATTCAACTTAGAAAAATATATTTATTCAAATTTTACCTTAATCCCAGCAAAAGCCCACTCCTTGAACCCTCCCCGACAGCATTTGCGAAAATGCGCTTTTCTCGCGGAGAAACGCATATTTTTTTAAAAACATGGCTTTGAACACACAGAAAAGCTTGGAGACATGCTGATTCGACTTAGAAAAATATATTTGGTCCAATTGTAACTTAATCCCAGCAAAAGCCCACTCTTTGAACCCTCCCCGACAGCATTTGCGAAACTGCGCTTTTCTCGCCGAGAAACGCATATTTTTGCAACTATGGCTTGGAACACACAGAAAAGCTTGGAAACATGCTAATTCGACGTGGAAAAATATATTTGGTCCAATTGTAACTTAATCCCAGCAAAAGCCCACTTTTTGCACCCTTCCCGACAGCATTTGCGAAAATGTGCTTTTCTCGCCGAGAAACGCATATTTTTGCAACTATGGCTTGGAACACACAGAAATGCTTGGAAACATATTAATTCGACTTAGAAAAATATATTTATTCAAATTTTACCTTTATCCCAGCAAAAGCCCACTCTTTGAACCCTCCCCGACATGATTTTCGAAAATGCGCTTTTCTCGCCGAGAAACGCATATTTTTGCAACTATGGCTTGGAACACACAGAAATGCTTGGAAACATATTAATTCGACTTAGAAAAATATATTTGGTCCAATTGTAACTTAATCCCAGCAAAAACCCACTCTTTGCACCCTCCCCGACAGCATTTGCGAAAATGCGCTTTTCTCGCCGAGAAACGCATATTTTTGCAACTATGGCTTGGAACACACAGAAATGCTTGGAAACATATTAATTCGACTTAGAAAAATATATTTATTCAAATTTTACCTTTATCCCAGCAAAAGCCCACTCTTTGAACCCTCCCCGACAGCATTTGCGAAAATGCGCTTTTCTCGCCGAGAAACGCATATTTTTGCAACGCATATTTTTGCAACTATGGCTTGGAACACACAGAAAAGCTTGGAGACATGCTAATTCGACTTAGAAAAATATATTTGGTCCAATTGTAACTTAATCCCAGCAAAAGCCCACTCTTTGCACCATCCCCGACATGATTTTCGAAAATGGGCTTTTCTCGCCGAGAAACGCATATTTTTGCAACTATGGCTTGGAACACACAGAAATGCTTGGAAACATATTAATTCAACTTAGAAAAATATATTTATTCAAATTTTACCTTTATCCCAGCAAAAGCCCACTCTTTGAACCCTCCCCGACAGCATTTGCGAAAATGCGCTTTTCTCGCGGAGAAACGCATATTTTTAAAAACATGCCTTGGAACACACAGAAAAGCTTGGAAACATGCTAATTCGACTTGGAAAAATATATTTGGTCCAATTGTAACTTAATCCCAGCAAAAGCCCACTTTTTGCACCCTCCCCGACAGCATTTGCGAAAATGGGCTTTTCTCGCAGAGAAACGCATATTTTTGCAACTATGGCTTGGAACACACAGAAATGCTTGGAAACATGCTAATTCGACTTAGAAAAATATATTTATTCAAATTTTACCTTTATCCCAGCAAAAGCCCATTCTTTGAACCCTCCCCGACATGATTTTCGAAAATGCGCTTTTCTCGCCGAGAAACGCATATTTTTGCAACTATGGCTTGGAACACACAGAAGTGCTTGGAAACATGCTAATTCGACTTAGAAAAATATATTTGGTCCAATTGTAACTTAATCACAGCAAAAGCCCACTCTTTGCACCCTCCCCGACAGCATTTGCGAAAATGCGCTTTTCTCGCCGAGAAACGCATATTTTTGCAACTATGGCTTGGAACACACAGAAAAGCTTGGAAACATGCTGATTCGACTTAGAAAAATATATTTGGTCCAATTGTAACTTAATCCCAGCAAAAGCCCACTCTTTGAACCCTCCCCAACATGATTTTCGAAAATGGGCTTTTCTCGCCGAGAAACGCATATTTTTGCAACTATGGCTTGGAACACACAGAAATGCTTGGAAACATATTAATTCAACTTAGAAAAATATATTTATTCAAATTTTACCTTTATCCCAGCAAAAGCCCACTCTTTGAACCCTCCCCGACAGCATTTGCGAAAATGCGCTTTTCTCGCGGAGAAACGCATATTTTTAAAAACATGGCTTTGAACACACAGAAAAGCTTGGAGACATGCTGATTCGACTTAGAAAAATATATTTGGTCCAATTGTAACTTAATCCCAGCAAAAGCCCACTCTTTGCACCCTCCCCGACAGCATTTGCGAAAATGCGCTTTTCTCGCAGAGAAACGCATATTTTTGAAACTATGGCTTGGAACACACAGAAAAGCTTGGAAACATGCTAATTCGACGTGGAAAAATATATTTGGTCCAATTGTAACTTAATCCCAGCAAAAGCCCACTCTTTGAACCCTCCCCGACAGCATTTGCGAAAATGCGCTTTTCTCGCCGAGAAACGCATATTTTTAAAAACATGGCTTTGAACACACAGAAAAGCTTGGAAACATGCTGATTCGACTTAGAAAAATATATTTGGTCCAATTGTAACTTAATCCCAGCAAAAGCCCACTCTTTGCACCCTCCCCGACAGCATTTGCGAAAATGCGCTTTTCTCGCCGAGAAACGCATATTTTTGCAACTATGGCTTGGAACACACAGAAATGCTTGGAAACATATTAATTCGACTTAGAAAAATATATTTATTCAAATTTTACCTTTATCCCAGCAAAAGCCCACTCTTTGAACCCTCCCCGACATGATTTTCGAAAATGCGCTTTTCTCGCCGAGAAACGCATATTTTTGCAACTATGGCTTGGAACACACAGAAATGCTTGGAAACATATTAATTCGACTTAGAAAAATATATTTCGTCCAATTGTAACTTAATCACAGCAAAAGCCCACTCTTTGCACCCTCCCCGACAGCATTTGCGAAAATGCGCTTTTCTCGCCGAGAAACGCATATTTTTGCAACTATGGCTTGGAACACACAGAAATGCTTGGAAACATGCTAATTCGACGTGGAAAAATATATTTGGTCCAATTGTAACTTAATCCCAGCAAAAGCCCACTTTTTGCACCCTTCCCGACAGCATTTGCGAAAATGCGCTTTTCTCGCCGAAAAACGCATATTTTTGCAACTATGGCTTGGAACACACAGAAGTGCTTGGAAACATGCTAATTCGACTTAGAAAAATATATTTATTCAAATTTTACCTTTATCCCAGCAAAAGCCCACTCTTTGCACCCTCCCCGACATGATTTTCGAAAATGCGCTTTTCTCGCCGAGAAACGCATATTTTTGCAACTATGGCTTGGAACACACAAAAATGCTTGGAAACATTAATTCGACTTAGAAAAATATATTTGGTCCAATTGTAACTTAATCCCAGCAAAAACCCACTCTTTGCACCCTCCCTGACAGCATTGGCGAAAATGCGCTTTTCTCGCCGAGAAACGCATATTTTTGCAACTATGCCTTGGAACACACAGAAAAGCTTGGAAACATGCTATTTCGACTTGGAAAAATATATTTGGTCCAATTGTAACTTAATCCCAGCAAAAGCCCACTCTTTGCACCCTCCCCGACAGCATTTGCGAAAATGCGCTTTCTCTCGCCGAGAAACGCATATTTTTAAAAACATGCCTTGGAACACACAGAAAAGCTTGGAAACATGCTAATTCGACTTGGAAAAATATATTTGGTCCAATTGTAACTTAATCCCAGCAAAAGCCCACTTTTTGCACCCTTCCCGACAGCATTTGCGAAAATGGGCTTTTCTCGCCGAGAAACGCATATTTTTGCAACTATGGCTTGGAACACACAGAAAAGCTTGGAAACATGCTGATTCGACGTGGAAAAATATATTTGGTCCAATTGTAACTTAATCCCAGCAAAAGCCCACTTTTTGCACCCTTCCCGACAGCATTTGCGAAAATGCGCTTTTCTCGCCGAGAAACGCATATTTTTGCAACTATGGCTTGGAACACACAAAAATGCTTGGAAACATATTAATTCGACTTAGAAAAATATATTTGGTCCAATTGTAACTTAATCACAGCAAAAGCCCACTCTTTGCACCCTCCCCGACAGCATTTGCGAAAATGTGCTTTTCTCGCCGAGAAACGCATATTTTTGCAACTATGGCTTGGAACACACAGAAAAGCTTGGAAACATGCTAATTCGACGTGGAAAAATATATTTGGTCCAATTGTAACTTAATCCCAGCAAAAGCCCACTTTTTGCACCCTTCCCGACAGCATTTGCGAAAATGCGCTTTTCTCGCCGAAAAACGCATATTTTTGCAACTATGGCTTGGAACACACAGAAGTGCTTGGAAACATGCTAATTCGACTTAGAAAAATATATTTATTCAAATTTTACCTTTATCCCAGCAAAAGCCCACTCTTTGCACCCTCCCCGACATGATTTTCGAAAATGCGCTTTTCTCGCCGAGAAACGCATATTTTTGCAACTATGGCTTGGAACACACAAAAATGCTTGGAAACATTAATTCGACTTAGAAAAATATATTTGGTCCAATTGTAACTTAATCCCAGCAAAAACCCACTCTTTGCACCCTCCCTGACAGCATTGGCGAAAATGCGCTTTTCTCGCCGAGAAACGCATATTTTTGCAACTATGCCTTGGAACACACAGAAAAGCTTGGAAACATGCTAATTCGACTTGGAAAAATATATTTGGTCCAATTGTAACTTAATCCCAGCAAAAGCCCACTCTTTGCACCCTCCCCGACATGATTTTCGAAAATGCGCTTTTCTCGCGGAGAAACGCATATTTTTAAAAACATGCCTTGGAACACACAGAAAAGCTTGGAAACATGCTAATTCGACTTGGAAAAATATATTTGGTCCAATTGTAACTTAATCCCAGCAAAAGCCCACTTTTTGCACCCTTCCCGACAGCATTTGCGAAAATGCGCTTTTCTCGCCGAGAAACGCATATTTTTGCAACCATGGCTTGGAACACATAGAAATGCTTGGAAACATATTAATTCGACTTGGAAAAATATATTTGGTCCAATTGTAACCTAATCCCAGCAAAAGCCCACTTTTTGCACCCTTCCCGACAGCATTTGCGAAAATGCGCTTTTCTCGCCGAGAAACGCATATTTTTGCAACCATGGCTTGGAACACACAGAAATGCTTGGACACATGCTAATTCGACTCAGAAAAATATATTTATTCAAATTTTACCTTTATCCCAGCAAAAGCCCACTCTTTGAACCCTCCCCGACATGATTTTCGAAAATGCGCTTTTCTCGCCGAGAAACGCATATTTTTGCAAACATGGCTTGGAACACACAGAAGTGCTTGGAAACATGCTGATTCGACTTAGAAAAATATATTTGGTCCAATTGTAACTTAATCCCAGCAAAAGCCCACTCTTTGCACCCTCCCCGACAGCATTTGCGAAAATGCGCTTTTCTCGCCGAGAAACGCATATTTTTAAAAACATGCCTTGGAACACACAGAAAAGCTTGGAAACATGCTAATTCGACTTGGAAAAATATATTTGGTCCAATTGTAACTTAATCCCAGCAAAAGCCCACTTTTTGCACCCTTCCCGACAGCATTTGCGAAAATGCGCTTTTCTCGCCGAGAAACGCATATTTTTGCAACTATGGCTTGGAACACACAGAAATGCTTGGAAACATGCTAATTCGACTTAGAAAAATATATTTATTCAAATTTTACCTTTATCCCAGCAAAAGCCCACTTTTTGCACCCTTCCCGACATGATTTTCGAAAATGCGCTTTTCTCGCCGAGAAACGCATATTTTTGCAAACATGGTTTGGAACACACAGAAGTGATTGGAAACATGCTAATTCGACTTAGAAAAATATATTTGGTCCAATTGTAACTTAATCCCAGCAAAAGCCCACTCTTTGCACCCTCCCCGACAGCATTTGCGAAAATGCGCTTTTCTCGCCGAGAAACGCATATTTTTGCAACTATGGCTTGGAACACACAAAAATGCTTGGAAACATATTAATTCGACTTAGAAAAATAAATTTGGTCCAATTGTAACTTAATCCCAGCAAAAACCCACTCTTTGCACCCTCCCCGACAGCATTTGCGAAAATGCGCTTTTCTCGCCGAGAAACGCATATTTTTAAAAACATGGCTTTGAACACACAGAAAAGCTTGGAAACATGCTAATTCGACTTGGAAAAATATATTTGGTCCAATTGTAACTTAATCCCAGCAAAAGCCCACTTTTTGCACCCTTCCCGACAGCATTTGCGAAAATGCGCTTTTCTCGCCGAGAAACGCATATTTTTGCAACTATGGCTGGGAACACACAGAAAAGCTTGGAAACATGCTAATTCGACTTGGAAAAATATATTTGGTCCAATTGTAACCTAATCCCAGCAAAAGCCCACTTTTTGCACCCTTCCCGACAGCATTTGCGAAAATGCGCTTTTCTCGCCGAGAAACGCATATTTTTGCAACCATGGCTTGGAACACACAGAAATGCTTGGACACATGCTAATTCGACTCAGAAAAATATATTTATTCAAATTTTACCTTTATCCCAGCAAAAGCCCACTCTTTGAACCCTCCCCGACATGATTTTCGAAAATGCGCTTTTCTCGCCGAGAAACGCATATTTTTGCAAACATGGTTTGGAACACACAGAAGTGCTTGGAAACATGCTGATTCGACTTAGAAAAATATATTTGGTCCAATTGTAACTTAATCCCAGCAAAAGCCCACTCTTTGCACCCTCCCCGACAGCATTTGCGAAAATGCGCTTTTCTCGCCGAGAAACGCATATTTTTAAAAACATGCCTTGGAACACACAGAAAAGCTTGGAAACATGCTAATTCGACTTGGAAAAATATATTTGGTCCAATTGTAACTTAATCCCAGCAAAAGCCCACTTTTTGCACCCTTCCCGACAGCATTTGCGAAAATGTGCTTTTCTCGCCGAGAAACGCATATTTTTGCAACTATGGCTTGGAACACACAGAAATGCTTGGAAACATATTAATTCGACTTAGAAAAATATATTTGGTCCAATTGTAACTTAATCCCAGCAAAAACCCACTCTTTGCAGCCTCCCCGACAGCATTTGCGAAAATGCGCTTTTCTCGCCGAGAAACGCATATTTTTGCAACTATGGCTTGGAACACACAGAAATGCTTGGAAACATATTAATTCGACTTAGAAAAATATATTTATTCAAATTTTACCTTTATCCCAGCAAAAGCCCACTCTTTGAACCCTCCCCGACAGCATTTGCGAAAATGCGCTTTTCTCGCGGAGAAACGCATATTTTTGCAACGCATATTTTTGCAACTATGGCTTGGAACACACAGAAAAGCTTGGAGACATGCTAATTCGACTTAGAAAAATATATTTGGTCCAATTGTAACTTAATCCCAGCAAAAGCCCACTCTTTGCACCATCCCCGACATGATTTTCGAAAATGGGCTTTTCTCGCCGAGAAACGCATATTTTTGCAACTATGGCTTGGAACACACAGAAATGCTTGGAAACATATTAATTCAACTTAGAAAAATATATTTATTCAAATTTTACCTTTATCCCAGCAAAAGCCCACTCTTTGAACCCTCCCCGACATGATTTGCGAAAATGCGCTTTTCTCGCGGAGAAACGCATATTTTTGCAACTATGGCTTGGAACACACAGAAATGCTTGGAAACATATTAATTCGACTTAGAAAAATATATTTATTCAAATTTTACCTTTATCCCAGCAAAAGCCCACTCTTTGAACCCTCCCCGACAGCATTTGCGAAAATGCGCTTTTCTCGAGGAGAAACGCATATTTTTGCAACGCATATTTTTGCAACTATGGCTTGGAACACACAGAAAAGCTTGGAGACATGCTAATTCGACTTAGAAAAATATATTTGGTCCAATTGTAACTTAATCCCAGCAAAAGCCCACTCTTTGCACCATCCCCGACATGATTTTCGAAAATGGGCTTTTCTCGCCGAGAAACGCATATTTTTGCAACTATGGCTTGGAACACACAGAAATGCTTGGAAACATATTAATTCAACTTAGAAAAATATATTTATTCAAATTTTACCTTAATCCCAGCAAAAGCCCACTCCTTGAACCCTCCCCGACAGCATTTGCGAAAATGCGCTTTTCTCGCCGAGAAACGCATATTTTTTTAAAAATGGCTTTGAACACACAGAAAAGCTTGGAAACATGCTGATTCGACTTAGAAAAATATATTTGGTCCAATTGTAACTTAATCCCAGCAAAAGCCCACTCTTTGAACCCTCCCCGACAGCATTTGCGAAACTGCGCTTTTCTCGCCGAGAAACGCATATTTTTGCAACTATGGCTTGGAACACACAGAAAAGCTTGGAAACATGCTAATTCGACGTGGAAAAATATATTTGGTCCAATTGTAACTTAATCCCAGCAAAAGCCCACTTTTTGCACCCTTCCCGACAGCATTTGCGAAAATGTGCTTTTCTCGCCGAGAAACGCATATTTTTGCAACTATGGCTTGGAACACACAGAAATGCTTGGAAACATATTAATTCGACTTAGAAAAATATATTTATTCAAATTTTACCTTTATCCCAGCAAAAGCCCACTCTTTGAACCCTCCCCGACATGATTTTCGAAAATGCGCTTTTCTCGCCGAGAAACGCATATTTTTGCAACTATGGCTTGGAACACACAGAAATGCTTGGAAACATATTAATTCGACTTAGAAAAATATATTTGGTCCAATTGTAACTTAATCCCAGCAAAAACCCACTCTTTGCACCCTCCCCGACAGCATTTGCGAAAATGCGCTTTTCTCGCCGAGAAACGCATATTTTTGCAACTATGGCTTGGAACACACAGAAATGCTTGGAAACATATTAATTCGACTTAGAAAAATATATTTATTCAAATTTTACCTTTATCCCAGCAAAAGCCCACTCTTTGAACCCTCCCCGACAGCATTTGCGAAAATGCGCTTTTCTCGCGGAGAAACGCATATTTTTGCAACGCATATTTTTGCAACTATGGCTTGGAACACACAGAAAAGCTTGGAGACATGCTAATTCGACTTAGAAAAATATATTTGGTCCAATTGTAACTTAATCCCAGCAAAAGCCCACTCTTTGCACCATCCCCGACATGATTTTCGAAAATGGGCTTTTCTCGCCGAGAAACGCATATTTTTGCAACTATGGCTTGGAACACACAGAAATGCTTGGAAACATATTAATTCAACTTAGAAAAATATATTTATTCAAATTTTACCTTTATCCCAGCAAAAGCCCACTCTTTGAACCCTCCCCGACAGCATTTGCGAAAATGCGCTTTTCTCGCGGAGAAACGCATATTTTTAAAAACATGCCTTGGAACACACAGAAAAGCTTGGAAACATGCTAATTCGACTTGGAAAAATATATTTGGTCCAATTGTAACTTAATCCCAGCAAAAGCCCACTTTTTGCACCCTCCCCGACAGCATTTGCGAAAATGGGCTTTTCTCGCAGAGAAACGCATATTTTTGCAACTATGGCTTGGAACACACAGAAATGCTTGGAAACATGCTAATTCGACTTAGAAAAATATATTTATTCAAATTTTACCTTTATCCCAGCAAAAGCCCATTCTTTGAACCCTCCCCGACATGATTTTCGAAAATGCGCTTTTCTCGCCGAGAAACGCATATTTTTGCAACTATGGCTTGGAACACACAGAAGTGCTTGGAAACATGCTAATTCGACTTAGAAAAATATATTTGGTCCAATTGTAACTTAATCACAGCAAAAGCCCACTCTTTGCACCCTCCCCGACAGCATTTGCGAAAATGCGCTTTTCTCGCCGAGAAACGCATATTTTTGCAACTATGGCTTGGAACACACAGAAAAGCTTGGAAACATGCTGATTCGACTTAGAAAAATATATTTGGTCCAATTGTAACTTAATCCCAGCAAAAGCCCACTCTTTGAACCCTCCCCAACATGATTTTCGAAAATGGGCTTTTCTCGCCGAGAAACGCATATTTTTGCAACTATGGCTTGGAACACACAGAAATGCTTGGAAACATATTAATTCAACTTAGAAAAATATATTTATTCAAATTTTACCTTTATCCCAGCAAAAGCCCACTCTTTGAACCCTCCCCGACAGCATTTGCGAAAATGCGCTTTTCTCGCGGAGAAACGCATATTTTTAAAAACATGGCTTTGAACACACAGAAAAGCTTGGAGACATGCTGATTCGACTTAGAAAAATATATTTGGTCCAATTGTAACTTAATCCCAGCAAAAGCCCACTCTTTGCACCCTCCCCGACAGCATTTGCGAAAATGCGCTTTTCTCGCAGAGAAACGCATATTTTTGAAACTATGGCTTGGAACACACAGAAAAGCTTGGAAACATGCTAATTCGACGTGGAAAAATATATTTGGTCCAATTGTAACTTAATCCCAGCAAAAGCCCACTCTTTGAACCCTCCCCGACAGCATTTGCGAAAATGCGCTTTTCTCGCCGAGAAACGCATATTTTTAAAAACATGGCTTTGAACACACAGAAAAGCTTGGAAACATGCTGATTCGACTTAGAAAAATATATTTGGTCCAATTGTAACTTAATCCCAGCAAAAGCCCACTCTTTGCACCCTCCCCGACAGCATTTGCGAAAATGCGCTTTTCTCGCCGAGAAACGCATATTTTTGCAACTATGGCTTGGAACACACAGAAATGCTTGGAAACATATTAATTCGACTTAGAAAAATATATTTATTCAAATTTTACCTTTATCCCAGCAAAAGCCCACTCTTTGAACCCTCCCCGACATGATTTTCGAAAATGCGCTTTTCTCGCCGAGAAACGCATATTTTTGCAACTATGGCTTGGAACACACAGAAATGCTTGGAAACATATTAATTCGACTTAGAAAAATATATTTGGTCCAATTGTAACTTAATCACAGCAAAAGCCCACTCTTTGCACCCTCCCCGACAGCATTTGCGAAAATGCGCTTTTCTCGCCGAGAAACGCATATTTTTGCAACTATGGCTTGGAACACACAGAAAAGCTTGGAAACATGCTAATTCGACGTGGAAAAATATATTTGGTCCAATTGTAACTTAATCCCAGCAAAAGCCCACTTTTTGCACCCTTCCCGACAGCATTTGCGAAAATGCGCTTTTCTCGCCGAAAAACGCATATTTTTGCAACTATGGCTTGGAACACACAGAAGTGCTTGGAAACATGCTAATTCGACTTAGAAAAATATATTTATTCAAATTTACCTTTATCCCAGCAAAAGCCCACTCTTTGCACCCTCCCCGACATGATTTTCGAAAATGCGCTTTTCTCGCCGAGAAACGCATATTTTTGCAACTATGGCTTGGAACACACAAAAATGCTTGGAAACATTAATTCGACTTAGAAAAATATATTTGGTCCAATTGTAACTTAATCCCAGCAAAAACCCACTCTTTGCACCCTCCCTGACAGCATTGGCGAAAATGCGCTTTTCTCGCCGAGAAACGCATATTTTTGCAACTATGCCTTGGAACACACAGAAAAGCTTGGAAACATGCTATTTCGACTTGGAAAAATATATTTGGTCCAATTGTAACTTAATCCCAGCAAAAGCCCACTCTTTGCACCCTCCCCGACAGCATTTGCGAAAATGCGCTTCTCTCGCCGAGAAACGCATATTTTTAAAAACATGCCTTGGAACACACAGAAAAGCTTGGAAACATGCTAATTCGACTTGGAAAAATATATTTGGTCCAATTGTAACTTAATCCCAGCAAAAGCCCACTTTTTGCACCCTTCCCGACAGCATTTGCGAAAATGGGCTTTTCTCGCCGAGAAACGCATATTTTTGCAACTATGGCTTGGAACACACAGAAAAGCTTGGAAACATGCTGATTCGACGTGGAAAAATATATTTGGTCCAATTGTAACTTAATCCCAGCAAAAGCCCACTTTTTGCACCCTTCCCGACAGCATTTGCGAAAATGCGCTTTTCTCGCCGAGAAACGCATATTTTTGCAACTATGGCTTGGACCACAAAAATGCTTGGAAACATATTAATTCGACTTAGAAAAATATATTTGGTCCAATTGTAACTTAATCACAGCAAAAGCCCACTCTTTGCACCCTCCCCGACAGCATTTGCGAAAATGTGCTTTTCTCGCCGAGAAACGCATATTTTTGCAACTATGGCTTGGAACACACAGAAAAGCTTGGAAACATGCTAATTCGACGTGGAAAAATATATTTGGTCCAATTGTAACTTAATCCCAGCAAAAGCCCACTTTTTGCACCCTTCCCGACAGCATTTGCGAAAATGCGCTTTTCTCGCCGAAAAACGCATATTTTTGCAACTATGGCTTGGAACACACAGAAGTGCTTGGAAACATGCTAATTCGACTTAGAAAAATATATTTATTCAAATTTTACCTTTATCCCAGCAAAAGCCCACTCTTTGCACCCTCCCCGACATGATTTTCGAAAATGCGCTTTTCTCGCCGAGAAACGCATATTTTTGCAACTATGGCTTGGAACACACAAAAATGCTTGGAAACATTAATTCGACTTAGAAAAATATATTTGGTCCAATTGTAACTTAATCCCAGCAAAAACCCACTCTTTGCACCCTCCCTGACAGCATTGGCGAAAATGCGCTTTTCTCGCCGAGAAACGCATATTTTTGCAACTATGCCTTGGAACACACAGAAAAGCTTGGAAACATGCTAATTCGACTTGGAAAAATATATTTGGTCCAATTGTAACTTAATCCCAGCAAAAGCCCACTCTTTGCACCCTCCCCGACAGCATTTGCGAAAATGCGCTTTTCTCGCCGAGAAACGCATATTTTTAAAAACATGCCTTGGAACACACAGAAAAGCTTGGAAACATGCTAATTCGACTTGGAAAAATATATTTGGTCCAATTGTAACTTAATCCCAGCAAAAGCCCACTTTTTGCACCCTTCCCGACAGCATTTGCGAAAATGGGCTTTTCTCGCCGAGAAACGCATATTTTTGCAACTATGGCTTGGAACACACAGAAAAGCTTGGAAACATGCTAATTCGACTTGGAAAAATATATTTGGTCCAATTGTAACCTAATCCCAGCAAAAGCCCACTTTTTGCACCCTTCCCGACAGCATTTGCGAAAATGCGCTTTTCTCGCCGAGAAACGCATATTTTTGCAACCATGGCTTGGAACACACAGAAATGCTTGGACACATGCTAATTCGACTTAGAAAAATATATTTATTCAAATTTTACCTTTATCCCAGCAAAAGCCCACTCTTTGAACCCTCCCCGACATGATTTTCGAAAATGCGCTTTTCTCGCCGAGAAACGCATATTTTTGCAAACATGGTTTGGAACACACAGAAGTGCTTGGAAACATGCTGATTCGACTTAGAAAAATATATTTGGTCCAATTGTAACTTAATCCCAGCAAAAGCCCACTCTTTGCACCCTCCCCGACAGCATTTGCGAAAATGCGCTTTTCTCGCCGAGAAACGCATATTTTTAAAAACATGCCTTGGAACACACAGAAAAGCTTGGAAACATGCTAATTCGACTTGGAAAAATATATTTGGTCCAATTGTAACTTAATCCCAGCAAAAGCCCACTTTTTGCACCCTTCCCGACAGCATTTGCGAAAATGCGCTTTTCTCGCCGAGAAACGCATATTTTTGCAACCATGGCTTGGAACACACAGAAATGCTTGGACACATGCTAATTCGACTCAGAAAAATATATTTATTCAAATTTTACCTTTATCCCAGCAAAAGCCCACTATTTGCACCCTTCCCGACATCATTTTCGAAAATGCGCTTTTCTCGCCGAGAAACGCATATTTTTGCAAACATGGCTTGGAACACACAGAAGTGCTTGGAAACATGCTAATTCGACTTAGAAAAATATATTTGGTCCAATTGTAACTTAATCCCAGCAAAAGCCCACTCTTTGCACCCTCCCCGACAGCATTTGCGAAAATGCGCTTTTCTCGCCGAGAAACGCATATTTTTGCAACTATGGCTTGGAACACACAAAAATGCTTGGAAACATATTAATTCGACTTAGAAAAATAAATTTGGTCCAATTGTAACTTAATCCCAGCAAAAACCCACTCTTTGCACCCTCCCCGACAGCATTTGCGAAAATGCGCTTTTCTCGCCGAGAAACGCATATTTTTAAAAACATGGCTTTGAACACACAGAAAAGCTTGGAAACATGCTAATTCGACTTGGAAAAATATATTTGGTCCAATTGTAACTTAATCCCAGCAAAAGCCCACTTTTTGCACCCTTCCCGACAGCATTTGCGAAAATGCGCTTTTCTCGCCGAGAAACGCATATTTTTGCAACTATGGCTGGGAACACACAGAAAAGCTTGGAAACATGCTAATTCGACTTGGAAAAATATATTTGGTCCAATTGTAACCTAATCCCAGCAAAAGCCCACTTTTTGCACCCTTCCCGACAGCATTTGCGAAAATGCGCTTTTCTCGCCGAGAAACGCATATTTTTGCAACCATGGCTTGGAACACACAGAAATGCTTGGACACATGCTAATTCGACTTAGAAAAATATATTTATTCAAATTTTACCTTTATCCCAGCAAAAGCCCACTCTTTGAACCCTCCCCGACATGATTTTCGAAAATGCGCTTTTCTCGCCGAGAAACGCATATTTTTGCAAACATGGTTTGGAACACACAGAAGTGCTTGGAAACATGCTGATTCGACTTAGAAAAATATATTTGGTCCAATTGTAACTTAATCCCAGCAAAAGCCCACTCTTTGCACCCTCCCCGACAGCATTTGCGAAAATGCGCTTTTCTCGCCGAGAAACGCATATTTTTAAAAACATGCCTTGGAACACACAGAAAAGCTTGGAAACATGCTAATTCGACTTGGAAAAATATATTTGGTCCAATTGTAACTTAATCCCAGCAAAAGCCCACTTTTTGCACCCTTCCCGACAGCATTTGCGAAAATGCGCTTTTCTCGCCGAGAAACGCATATTTTTGCAACCATGGCTTGGAACACACAGAAATGCTTGGACACATGCTAATTCGACTCAGAAAAATATATTTATTCAAATTTTACCTTTATCCCAGCAAAAGCCCACTTTTTGCACCCTTCCCGACATGATTTTCGAAAATGCGCTTTTCTCGCCGAGAAACGCATATTTTTGCAAACATGGCTTGGAACACACAGAAGTGCTTGGAAACATGCTAATTCGACTTAGAAAAATATATTTGGTCCAATTGTAACTTAATCCCAGCAAAAGCCCACTCTTTGCACCCTCCCCGACAGCATTTGCGAAAATGCGCTTTTCTCGCCGAGAAACGCATATTTTTGCAACTATGGCTTGGAACACACAAAAATGCTTGGAAACATATTAATTCGACTTAGAAAAATAAATTTGGTCCAATTGTAACTTAATCCCAGCAAAAACCCACTCTTTGCACCCTCCCCGACAGCATTTGCGAAAATGCGCTTTTCTCGCCGAGAAACGCATATTTTTAAAAACATGGCTTTGAACACACAGAAAAGCTTGGAAACATGCTAATTCGACTTGGAAAAATATATTTGGTCCAATTGTAACCTAATCCCAGCAAAAGCCCACTTTTTGCACCCTTCCCGACAGCATTTGCGAAAATGCGCTTTTCTCGCCGAGAAACGCATATTTTTGCAACCATGGCTTGGAACACACAGAAATGCTTGGACACATGCTAATTCGACTCAGAAAAATATATTTATTCAAATTTTACCTTTATCCCAGCAAAAGCCCACTCTTTGCACCCTCCCCGACATGATTTTCGAAAATGCGCTTTTCTCGCCGAGAAACGCATATTTTTGCAACTATGGCTTGGAACACACAAAAATGCTTGGAAACATTAATTCGACTTAGAAAAATATATTTGGTCCAATTGTAACTTAATCCCAGCAAAAACCCACTCTTTGCACCCTCCCTGACAGCATTGGCGAAAATGCGCTTTTCTCGCCGAGAAACGCATATTTTTGCAACTATGCCTTGGAACACACAGAAAAGCTTGGAAACATGCTAATTCGACTTGGAAAAATATATTTGGTCCAATTGTAACTTAATCCCAGCAAAAGCCCACTTTTTGCACCCTTCCCGACAGCATTTGCGAAAATGCGCTTTTCTCGCCGAGAAACGCATATTTTTGCAACCATGGCTTGGAACACACAGAAATGCTTGGACACATGCTAATTCGACTCAGAAAAATATATTTATTCAAATTTTACCTTTATCCCAGCAAAAGCCCACTCTTTGAACCCTCCCCGACATGATTTTCGAAAATGCGCTTTTCTCGCCGAGAAACGCATATTTTTGCAAACATGGTTTGGAACACACAGAAGTGCTTGGAAACATGCTGATTCGACTTAGAAAAATATATTTGGTCCAATTGTAACTTAATCCCAGCAAAAGCCCACTCTTTGCACCCTCCCCGACAGCATTTGCGAAAATGCGCTTTTCTCGCCGAGAAACGCATATTTTTGCAACTATGGCTTGGAACACACAAAAATGCTTGGAAACATATTAATTCGACTTAGAAAAATATATTTGGTCCAATTGTAACTTAATCCCAGCAAAAACCCACTCTTTGCACCCTCCCCGACAGCATTTGCGAAAATGCGCTTTTCTCGCCGAGAAACGCATATTTTTAAAAACATGGCTTTGAACACACAGAAAAGCTTGGAAACATGCTAATTCGACTTGGAAAAATATATTTGGTCCAATTGTAACTTAATCCCAGCAAAAGCCCACTTTTTGCACCCTTCCCGACAGCATTTGCGAAAATGCGCTTTTCTCGCCGAGAAACGCATATTTTTGCAACTATGGCTGGGAACACACAGAAAAGCTTGGAAACATGCTAATTCGACTTGGAAAAATATATTTGGTCCAATTGTAACTTAATCCCAGCAAAAGCCCACTCTTTGCACCCTCCCCGACAGCATTTGCGAAAATGCGCTTTTCTCGCCGAGAAACGCATATTTTTAAAAACATGCCTTGGAACACACAGAAAAGCTTGGAAACATGCTAATTCGACTTGGAAAAATATATTTGGTCCAATTGTAACTTAATCCCAGCAAAAGCCCACTTTTTGCACCCTTCCCGACAGCATTTGCGAAAATGCGCTTTTCTCGCCGAGAAACGCATATTTTTGCAAACATGGCTTGGAACACACAGAAATGCTTGGAAACATGCTAATTCGACTTAGAAAAATATATTTATTCAAATTTTACCTTTATCCCAGCAAAAGCCCACTTTTTGCACCCTTCCCGACATGATTTTCGAAAATGCGCTTTTCTCGCCGAGAAACGCATATTTTTGCAAACATGGTTTGGAACACACAGAAGTGCTTGGAAACATGCTAATTCGACTCAGAAAAATATATTTGGTCCAATTGTAACTTAATCCCAGCAAAAGCCCACTCTTTGCACCCTCCCCGACAGCATTTGCGAAAATGCGCTTTTCTCGCCGAGAAACGCATATTTTTAAAAACATGGCTTTGAACACACAGAAAAGCTTGGAAACATGCTAATTCGACTTGGAAAAATATATTTGGTCCAATTGTAACTTAATCCCAGCAAAAGCCCACTTTTTGCACCCTTCCCGACAGCATTTGCGAAAATGCGCTTTTCTCGCCGAGAAACGCATATTTTTGCAACTATGGCTTGGAACACACAGAAAAGCTTGGAAACATGCTAATTCGACTTGGAAAAATATATTTGGTCCAATTGTAACTTAATCCCAGCAAAAGCCCACTCTTTGCACCCTCCCCGACAGCATTTGCGAAAATGCGCTTTTCTCGCCGAGAAACGCATATTTTTAAAAACATGCCTTGGAACACACAGAAAAGCTTGGAAACATGCTGATTCGACTTGGAAAAATATATTTGGTCCAATTGTAACTTAATCCCAGCAAAAGCCCACTCTTTGAACCCTCCCCGGCATGATTTTCGAAAATGCGCTTTTCTCGCCGAGAAACGCATATTTTTGCAACTATGGCTTGGAGCACACAGAAATGCTTGGAAACATATTAATTCAACTTAGAAAAATATATTTATTCAAATTTTACCTTTATCCCAGCAAAAGCCCACTCTTTGAACCCTCCCCGACAGCATTTGCGAAAATGCGCTTTTCTCGCCGAGAAACGCATATTTTTATTTATTCATTTATTTGGTTCATTTCGGGCATGTCAATTAGTCATCATCACACATCATCTTAATCCAATAATGCAATACACATGACCGAAAGGGAAAGCGGGAGAAGCAAAAGCTTATCTAGTCCCGCCCCCAATACTCTCATATTCATTTTTTCTTTGTCTTCTGCATGTTACATTTTGACATAACTTTTTTCCAGTATTTTCGAAACTTAACAATTTAACAATTTAACATAACACATTTTGTTACATGACATTTCTCAATCATTTTTAACATTTGACATTTTGACATAATGTGTTGCAGCATTAGGCAGTATGTAGAGTTGAAGAAATTGAAGTCCAGCTCTAGATGGAGCATAAGGATTAGGCTACGTGTGTGTTCTGCACATGTGTCCAATTTTTTTCTCAGTCGTGAGCGAACAACAGTCTCTCCTTATTGCCAGGCATGTAATAGTCAGCTGAGTTCTTCACTTGACTGATTTCTCACAATTAAATCACAGTTGCACTTGTGCTCAATTTATCATCACAATGTAATAACATTCTACGTAAAAACTGACATTGACCTCTGGCCACACAGTTTCTCTGGTTCATCATATTGTTTTGGGAACACAATGATTTTTGTTATTTCCCCTTGTAATCTCAATACTGTGTCTGACGTTAGCCTCTCTGACTTTTATCAGCTCTCTTGTGTCATTCTGTACCGGTCAATCGTTGTGTTTACATACTTTTTCTTAAAGACGTTAAATGTTGGTAATTTTTTGACTTCATCCTCTAGCACATTCCATTGTTTGACGCCTGCGACCGATAAGGAAAAGGATCTCAGTGTGGTTCGTACCCTCCTCAGCTTAAAGATGTTTTCCCCTCTAAGATTGTGTCTCCCTTCTCTGTTCATGAACAGCTTTTGCAGGTTGAGGGGGAGGCCGTTGTTGGCAGCTTTGTACATCATTTGTATGGTGCGATAGTTTATTAAGTCATATAGTTTGAGAATGTTAGATTTAATAAATAACTGATTTGTGTGTGCCCTATAATTGGCATAATGTAAGATCCTCAGTGCTCTCTTTTGGAGTATTAACAATGGATGGGTGGAGCATCTGTATGTGTGTCCCCACACCTCTGCACAGTACTGTAGGTGTGGAGAGACTAGTGCATAGTACAACATATGTAGGGCTTTTTGATTTATTATTTTTTGTGCTTTCCATATTATGGATACACTTCTGGCCAACTTGCTTTTTAAAGTTCTTATGTGTGGCTTCCAGCTTAACATATTATCAATAGTCACACCCAGTACTTTATTCTCACTAACCCTTTCAATATTCACTCCATTTACTTGGATGTTAATACTGTTGCTGAGGCCTTTTTTCCCAAATAGCGTGTATTTTGTTTTCTCTAGATTTAGTGATAGTTTGTTTATGTTAAACCACACATGGAGCTTAGCCATTTCATGGTTAACTGTTTCCACAAGTTGGATCAGGTTATTCCCTGAACAGAAAATATTGGAGGGAAAGCCATGGCTCACAAAAAAGTTGGTAAATGCCTGCAGGAAGAAAAACACTTTGTACCGACAGTTCATTAAATCTAGGTCGGTCCAGTCAGAAGTGAGATACAAAATGTACAGAAACAAACTAAATTGCATCTTAAATGAACGCAAAAAAGAATACTATAGCAATCTATTAGCTGAAAATATGAATCAAACTAAAAAACTATGGGATATCCTAAACAAAGTGACTAATAACAAAAGAGCAAAACCAAACCTCCCTCCCTACTTCAACCATAACAACACGCAGGAAGATGACCTAGGAGTCATAACAAATAGATTCAACTCATTCTTTGTAAACATCGGTCCTGAGCTAGCCAAGGACATTCCTGACTTACCCCTACACTGGGACCACTTTGATAAAGACGGAGACAGAAATCCCAACTCAATGTTTCTCACACCAGTGAAGGACACAGAGATTAGACACCTGGTCAACAAATGCGTAGCAAAAACATCCACTGATGTCAATGACCTGGACATGAAGTTGATTAAGAAAGTGTTACCTGGTATCATCGAGCCGCTAACATACATATTCAATCTATCATTTCAAACTGGAACATTTCCAAACAATATGAAAGTTGCCAAAGTCGTGCCACTGTTTAAGAATGGGGACACACACGAGTTTACCAATTCCAGACCAATCTCAATACTACCACAACTGTCCAAGATCCTAGAGAAGCTATTCAACAATAGACTTGACAACTTCATAAATAAGCACAAATTATTAAATGATAGCCAGTATGGATTCAGAAAGAATCACTCGACTGCCTTGGCTCTAACTGAGTCGGTGGAGATCATCACTGATGCTATCGACCAAAAACTTCACTCAATTGGAATTTTCATAGACCTGAAAAAAGCCTTTGACACCATTAACCATGATATCTTGATATCTAAACTGGAAAGATATGGCATTAGAGGCATAGTGCTGAAGTGGGTCAAGAGCTACTTAGACAAAAGATCCCAATATGTTAAAATAGATGATTACTCATCCACTTGCCTAGACATAGTCTGTGGGGTCCCGCAGGGCTCAGTTCTAGGTCCAAAGCTGTTTATACTATATATAAACGACATATGTAAAGTGTCAAACATTCTGAAACTAATATTATTCGCGGATGATACCAATATTTTCTGTTCAGGGAGTAACCTGATCCAACTTGAGGAAACAGTTAACCATGAAATGGCTAAGCTCCATGTGTGGTTTAACATAAACAAACTATCACTAAATCTAGAGAAAACAAAATATATGCTATTTGGGAAAAAAGGCCTCAGCAACAGTATTAACATCCAAGTAAATGGAGTGAATATTGAAAGGGTTAGTGAGAATAAAGTACTGGGTGTGACTATTGATAATATGTTAAGCTGGAAGCCACACATAAGAACTTTAAAAAGCAAGTTGGCCAGAAGTGTATCCATAATATGGAAAGCACAAAAAATAATAAATCAAAAAGCCCTACATATGTTGTACTATGCACTAGTCTCTCCACACCTACAGTACTGTGCAGAGGTGTGGGGACACACATACAGATGCTCCACCCATCCATTGTTAATACTCCAAAAGAGAGCACTGAGGATCTTACATTATGCCAATTATAGGGCACACACAAATCAGTTATTTATTAAATCTAACATTCTCAAACTATATGACTTAATAAACTATCGCACCATACAAATGATGTACAAAGCTGCCAACAACGGCCTCCCCCTCAACCTGCAAAAGCTGTTCATGAACAGAGAAGGGAGACACAATCTTAGAGGGGAAAACATCTTTAAGCTGAGGAGGGTACGAACCACACTGAGATCCTTTTCCTTATCGGTCGCAGGCGTCAAACAATGGAATGTGCTAGAGGATGAAGTCAAAAAATTACCAACATTTAACGTCTTTAAGAAAAAGTATGTAAACACAACGATTGACCGGTACAGAATGACACAAGAGAGCTGATAAAAGTCAGAGAGGCTAACGTCAGACACAGTATTGAGATTACAAGGGGAAATAACAAAAATCATTGTGTTCCCAAAACAATATGATGAACCAGAGAAACTGTGTGGACCATCTTGTGACTTTGTGACTTTTGTGACATGCCTGGCAATAAGGAGAGACTGTTGTTCGCTCACGACTGAGAAAAAAATTGGACACATGTGCAGACACACACGTAATCCTTATGCTCTATCTAGAGCTGGACTTCAATTTCTTCAACTCTACATACTGCCTAATGCTGCAACACATTATGTCAAAATGTCAAATGTTAAAAATAATTGAGAAATGTCATGTAACAAAATGTGTTATGTTAAATTGTTAAATTGTTAAGTTTCGAAAATACTGGAAAAAAGTTATGTCAAAATGTAACATGCAGAAGACAAAGAAAAAATGAATATGAGAGTATTGGGGGCGGGACTAGATAAGCTTTTGCTTCTCCCGCTTTCCCTTTCGGTCATGTGTATTGCATTATTGGATTAAGATGATGTGTGATGACTAATTGACATGCCCGAAATGAACCAAATAAATAAATAAATAAATAAAATAAAATAGTTCAGTTTTTAAGTGGTGTTGTATGTGGCACAGACGGCCGTTTAGAACAACAGACTTTATTACAGACTGGCAGCAGCCAGCAGCGGCCAGCAGGGGGCAGCAGGGGGCAGCAGGGGGCAGCAGGGGGCAGCAGCCAGCAGGGGGCAGCAGGGGGCAGCACCTGACACACTGACCATCTCATTCAATCAAAAACCTCAGGGTGGATCACATCACAACATGAATGAATGAAAGTTTATTTGAACACAATAAAAACACAACAAAAACCAACAAAACTTAACACTGATTTTTGTAATCACTTCACCATCTAATATCGTCATATCGCCCCCAGGCTGACGTAGAATCAGCCTGCATTGTCCAATGTGAAAAAAAACACAACAAAAAACACTTTCATCCCAGATTTACTCAAAAATAGAATTTTGCACAAAGTTTGGCCTACGTCGTCTGAAAGATGAGTTTTTACACTAATTTTATGACCCAGAGGCTCAGATTCAGTTTTCTGTCAATACACCTTTAAACAATGAATCAAAGTGAATAGCAGGCACCTTGTGTTAGCGGCTATGCTAATATGCTAATAAACAGTCACATTATTGATCAATAACAGGATTCAGTCACATTAACCATCAAC
>JARUPV020000176.1:5000-11140 GCA_030347415.2 Decapterus maruadsi | reverse complement strand
CTTTGTGTCTTTAAGGATGACCTGTTCATTCTTTTCCCCCTTGAGAAGTGGCCACGGCAAGTACAGGTTGCTCTGGTAGATGTCTCTTAGTGCAACTTTGACCATTTCCCTGCCGAGCTCAGACTCAGAAGCCCACAAGTAGTTGGTCAAGGGGAAGAGGCGCTCAATACAGAAGTGCAGAGTTGGCACACTTGACCAGTTCCAGAGTGGCAGAGGGACCTCTCCTGCACTGGCAGACGACCAGGGTGCCAGTCCAAGAAAGTTCCTCTGCCTCGTCATGCTGTGGATGTTGGTTGAGCTCGTGCCCAAGCTTACACTGTACTTCAAGTCCATGGGTCTCCGCGGCTGACCGTGGAAGTACTCCTTGAGAGCAAGTTCCAGTTGGTAAGCCTCCAGGTTGCGTCGTAACCCCCTTGACTGCTACAGTTATCCAGGGCCAGGTCGTAGAGACTCGGGAGTGGTGTCATCGTGTTCCTCGTGGTCGATATAGTGGGGGTAGATGTCCTTATCAAGTGTGTGTGATGTATGGTTCAAAAGTTATGTGGTGGGAGGGGTGGCCGAGAGCGCCTTTCGGTGGGTTAGGGTTATATCTGTAACTCTGGCTAGGAAGGTGGGTTAGACTTGAAAATTGGTCATTTCTCTCAGTCTGGGACGGGCTTTCCATAGATGTCTTGATTGTGTGTCTAGGACATTCCTGCGAAAAGTTTCCCATAGACTCCCATGTAAATTTGATGTCCCTGTGCATTTTTCTGTCCACAGGCGGCGCCAACGAGTGTCCAGCAAGCAGCAGACGATCCAGCAAGAACTTGGGAGTGGTTAAGGTTAGCAAAAATGACATGTCCAGGCGTCTATTAGAGAATTTGCATGTCAGGCCAGGTCAGAAGAGGGAAAATGCACCAAGTCCCTCTGGGTTAGGTTGAGGTCAGGGAGGGAGTGTCGTAGAGACTCGGGAGTGGTGTCATCGTGTTCCTCGTGGTCGATATAGTGGGGGTAGATGTCCTTTGCAAGTGTGTGTGAGCTATAGTTGAAAAGTTATGTCCCCCTCTGGGTGGCCGAGAGCGCCTTTCGGTGGGTTAGGGTTATATCTGTAACTCTGGCTAGGAAGGTGGGTTAGGGTTAGGGTTAGGGTTAGGGTTAGGGTTAGGGTTAGGGTTAGGGGTTAGGGTTAGGGGTTAGGGTTAGGGGTACGGGTTTTGTTCAAGTGATGCCGTAGGCCGAAGGCCGGAGGCATCACCCAAACGGTGCACGCTCACTCGTTGGAAGCTCACCACATGTCACACCGGCCTTGAACAACACACGAGACGATACAGACATACACTGACAACATAGTCCTCACAAAACACAACAAAGAGTTAAATATCCCCGCCACAAAAGTGGTTGGGGTTTCAAAAAATTAAGACACAGTCTTTAATGTAGATCAGCGTTGCAACGTTTCGGCTTCTCTCAAGCCTTCATCAGGCAGCTGATCCTACAGTGAAGTGAGCACAGGCTGTCTGCCTTGAGCCACTTAAATACCCTCACAGTACCTAACAGTACCTCATACCGTATTTTGTTGAATTTAGAGTCTCCAATTAAAATATTCATCCTTCCACCATGTTCCTTATCATTCCCCTACCATCCTTTACTGCTCCTTCCCTTTCCCTTCCCGTTTCCTAGTCCTTTCAGCCGCTTTTCCTTTATTCATTTCCTTATTTTTAGATTTATTGAGCTTGAGTCTCTGTTCCCTTCGTCTGATAGGCACGCTGCGTGGACCACAAACACGTCTTAGGCGATTTTATCTGCTTTATTTCTATGTGGGTAAACGTCAACAACCCTTAAACCGTTTCCCTTTAATATATGTACATAGGACCTTTAAGACCTCGGGTATACTCAGCTGACAAATTTTAAATGAGGTATAAATAAGGAGCTGCGGAATAAAGCTTCAGGTTATGGGGTGGAAATAGGGTTAAACTCGTAGGATTCAGGGGTCTGGATAGGAATTTGATTGGAATTAAATGAATTTAGACAAAGAAGATCAAATTAAAGCAAGAGGTCAAAGGTTAAGCTTAGGCACTGGTTCCAGATTGGTTAAGATTAGGGTAAGAGAACATGATATGCCGTCAAAATGCAGTCATACACTCGCCCACGTGTGGTCAGACCCACAGTGAGACACACGGCTCGCCTCGCAACCAGGATCTGGCTGGATTAGGGGTACGGGTTTTGTTCAAGTGATGCCGTAGGCCGAAGGCCGGAGGCATCACCCAAACGGTGCACGCTCACTCGTTGGAAGCTCACCACATGTCACACCGGCCTTGAACAACACACGAGACGATACAGACATACACTGACAACATAGTCCTCACAAAACACAACAAAGAGTTAAATATCCCCGCCACAAAAGTGGTTGGGGTTTCAAAAATTAAGACACAGTCTTTAATGTAGATCAGCGTTGCAACGTTTCGGCTTCTCTCAAGCCTTCATCAGGCAGCTGATCCTACAGTGAAGTGAGCACAGGCTGTCTGCCTTGAGCCACTTAAATACCCTCACAGTACCTAACAGTACCTCATACCGTATTTTGTTGAATTTAGAGTCTCCAATTAAAATATTCATCCTTCCACCATGTTCCTTATCATTCCCCTACCATCCTTTACTGCTCCTTCCCTTTCCCTTCCCGTTTCCTAGTCCTTTCAGCCGCTTTTCCTTTATTCATTTCCTTATTTTTAGATTTATTGAGCTTGAGTCTCTGTTCCCTTCGTCTGATAGGCACGCTGCGTGGACCACAAACACGTCTTAGGCGATTTTATCTGCTTTATTTCTATGTGGGTAAACGTCAACAACCCTTAAACCGTTTCCCTTTAATATATGTACATAGGACCTTTAAGACCTCGGGTATACTCAGCTGACAAATTTTAAATGAGGTATAAATAAGGAGCTGCGGAATAAAGCTTCAGGTTATGGGGTGGAAATAGGGTTAAACTCGTAGGATTCAGGGGTCTGGATAGGAATTTGATTGGAATTAAATGAATTTAGACAAAGAAGATCAAATTAAAGCAAGAGGTCAAAGGTTAAGCTTAGGCACTGGTTCCAGATTGGTTAAGATTAGGGTAAGAGAACATGATATGCCGTCAAAATGCAGTCATACACTCGCCCACGTGTGGTCAGACCCACAGTGAGACACACGGCTCGCCTCGCAACCAGGATCTGGCTGGATTAGGGGTACGGGTTTTGTTCAAGTGATGCCGTAGGCCGAAGGCCGGAGGCATCACCCAAACGGTGCACGCTCACTCGTTGGAAGCTCACCACATGTCACACCGGCCTTGAACAACACACGAGACGATACAGACATACACTGACAACATAGTCCTCACAAAACACAACAAAGAGTTAAATATCCCCGCCACAAAAGTGGTTGGGGTTTCAAAAAATTAAGACACAGTCTTTAATGTAGATCAGCGTTGCAACGTTTCGGCTTCTCTCAAGCCTTCATCAGGCAGCTGATCCTACAGTGAAGTGAGCACAGGCTGTCTGCCTTGAGCCACTTAAATACCCTCACAGTACCTAACAGTACCTCATACCGTATTTTGTTGAATTTAGAGTCTCCAATTAAAATATTCATCCTTCCACCATGTTCCTTATCATTCCCCTACCATCCTTTACTGCTCCTTCCCTTTCCCTTCCCGTTTCCTAGTCCTTTCAGCCGCTTTTCCTTTATTCATTTCCTTATTTTTAGATTTATTGAGCTTGAGTCTCTGTTAGGGTTAGGGGTTAGGGTTAGGGTTAGGGGTTAGGGTTAGGGTTAGGGTTAGGGTTAGGGTTAGGGTTAGGGTTAGGGTTAGGGTTAGGGTTAGGGTTAGGGTTAGGGTTAGGGTTAGGGTTAGGGTTAGGGTTAGGGTTAGGGTTAGGGTTAGGGTTAGGGTTAGGGTTAGGGTTAGGGTTAGGGTTAGGGTTAGGGTTAGGGTTAGGGTTAGGGTTAGGGTTAGGGTTAGGTATAAGGCAAAATGGGGGAATGTCCCCTGGGACATATGGGAATAAGTCCTTATAGGAACACCTTAGAGACCTCAAACTAAGAAATGAGTATCGATCAGACAATTCTCCATCGACTGGGAGGGGCTTGATGACGTCACTTCCGGTGTCCATATCTCCGTCCCGGAAGTAGCTAGGCGGAAGTGGGTGGTGTCTATGGACAGGTCTCGGGGAGATGAGTCTAATAGTAATTGACATCATGTGTCTGTGAAGTACCGTTCTCGAGATATCGCGAGATGTCCCTCTCCCATTGACTCCCATGTTAAATGGATGTCCCACCCGGAGATTCTTCTAAGTGCCACAGGGTATGTATGGGGCGGGGACATGCGGGAAACTTCACGAGAGCACGAATCAGGTGATTCTGAACATGATTGGTCTTCAGTTTTGGGGGACCGGAAGTGGCCCCTGGCGGGGCCCCTGAGGGCCCGAGGGCCACATGTTGGGTATCAATGGAAAGGTCTGTGTGAGACGAGTCCATAGAGACCGGACCCAGGCCCGTGGCACGTACCGTTCGTGAGATATCGCGATATGTCTCTCCCCCATTGACTCCCATGTTAAATGGATGTCCCAGGCCGAAAATCGCCAAAGTGCCACAGGGTACTATGTATGGGAAGGCGTTCCCCAGGAAACTTCACCACTATACTTTTCAGACGATTCTGCACCTGATTGGTCAGTGATTTTCATAGTGCCCAAAGTGGGTCATGTTTGGTATCTACAGAGAGGCCTCGAGTAGACAAGTGCCTGGACTCGGGTGTCAGGTCAGTGGGACATTCCCCTGGTCAGATATCGCGAGAAGTGTGTTTTGAAAAGTTCTGAAAATCGCCTAAGTGTTACAGGGTACTATGTATGGGATGGACTTCCCCAGGAAACTTCACCACTACATGTTTCAGACGATTCTGAACATGATTGGTCCCCGACCGGAAGTAGTTTTTATAGCGCCCCCTTGTGGTCATGTTGGGTATCTACAGAGAGTCCAGGACGAGACAAGTTCAGAGACACTTGAACCAAGTCTCTGAGACTTTGCATTAGTGAGATATCGCGAGAAGGGTTAGGGTTAGGGTTAGGGTTAGGGTTAGGGTTAGGGTTAGGGTTAGGGTTAGGGTTAGGGTTAGGGTTAGGGTTAGGGTTAGGGTTAGGGGTTAGGGTTAGGGTTAGGGTTAGGGTTAGGGTTAGGGTTAGGGTTAGGGTTAGGGTTAGGGGTTAGGGTTAGGGTTAGGGTTAGGGTTAGGGTTAGGGGTTAGGGTTAGGGTTAGGGTTAGGGTTAGGGTTAGGGTTAGGGTTAGGGTTAGGGTTAGGGTTAGGGTTAGGGTTAGGGTTAGGGTTAGGTATAAGGCAAAATGGGGGAATGTCCCCTGGGACATATGGGAATAAGTCCTTATAGGAACACCTTAGAGACCTCAAACTAAGAAATGAGTATCGATCAGACAATTCTCCATCGACTGGGAGGGGCTTGATGACGTCACTTCCGGTGTCCATATCTCCGTCCCGGAAGTAGCTAGGCGGAAGTGGGTGGTGTCTATGGACAGGTCTCGGGGAGATGAGTCTAATAGTAATTGACATCATGTGTCTGTGAAGTACCGTTCTCGAGATATCGCGAGATGTCCCTCTCCCATTGACTCCCATGTTAAATGGATGTCCCACCCGGAGATTCTTCTAAGTGCCACAGGGTATGTATGGGGCGGGGACATGCGGGAAACTTCACGAGAGCACGAATCAGGTGATTCTGAACATGATTGGTCTTCAGTTTTGGGGGACCGGAAGTGGCCCCTGGCGGGGCCCCTGAGGGCCCGAGGGCCACATGTTGGGTATCAATGGAAAGGTCTGTGTGAGACGAGTCCATAGAGACCGGACCCAGGCCCGTGGCACGTACCGTTCGTGAGATATCGCGATATGTCTCTCCCCCATTGACTCCCATGTTAAATGGATGTCCCAGGCCGAAAATCGCCAAAGTGCCACAGGGTACTATGTATGGGAAGGCGTTCCCCAGGAAACTTCACCACTATACTTTTCAGACGATTCTGCACCTGATTGGTCAGTGATTTTCATAGTGCCCAAAGTGGGTCATGTTTGGTATCTACAGAGAGGCCTCGAGTAGACAAGTGCCTGGACTCGGGTGTCAGGTCAGTGGGACATTCCCC
>JARUPV020000175.1:0-15000 GCA_030347415.2 Decapterus maruadsi | reverse complement strand
TGACTTTCCTGCTGCGTCCAACGTCTTCTGTGACTCAGCTTCGTCCAACGTCTTCTGCGAATGTTGGCAGATGCGCTCGCGACCTGTGACACATCAGGCCCGGGGAAGAGTTTCTCCGCGAGGAGCCTAACGTTAGATGACCAAAGCTTAGGGCTCGCGACCACTGAAGCGTCAGTGCCTGGCACACTGGTTGAAAGACTATCATACTTTTATTGTTTGACCTATCGTGGGAAAAACGCAGGTGGAGGGGCTGACTGGCAGAGATGGAAGATGGTTAAACTATCTAGCCTAATTCATTCATTAATTTCTATGAGAGACAGGGGTTTCAGCACTGGACAGCTCCGAAGCCTGAAACTCGTCTTGTGGCTTCAGCACTTCAGCACTACAGCAACCAAGCACAAGCAGGCTATCTGACAAGAAATGGCTTTGGATGATATGACACAATTAAAAACTTGGACTGGAATAATTTTAATATGGTGATTAAATTGTCTGCAACCGTGATAATATTTTGATGTTTCACTAAAATAGCCCAAAGAGGGGGGGGGAAATGTAGTTGCCACAGCCCGTCCCTTTTTTCTCATCGTGAGTTTGGAATTTCCGAGTACACTTTAAACACATCACCCAGATCCTAACGTTTCACCGTGGGAGGTCACGTCATTCGGCTCTGAGGTCTCAACGGTGAGTGGCAATGACTCTAATGGACAACTGTAAAACGTTAGAAATGCATTTTCCCGTTTCACTCTGATACCACGATTGGCCTTAGGCTTAAATGGGCTTCAAAGAAATCAAGGGGCGAAACATTTCCCTCTTAAAGCAGAGTAAAAACCGTGTTTAGTGACGTGCTACTGTTAGCCTGGCAACTAGTGCTAAGCGTAGCCATTAATGCTAACGCCTGTTGTCATGGGAACAAAAAATGAAGAGGAACCTTAACGTTTACATGATGTTTTTTTTTAATTCGGAATTAATTATTCTGAATTAAATAATTCGTAATTAAAATATTGTTCTTCGAGTTTACATGGAAATAATAATTCCGAATTAAGGTTTACATGGAAAAAAATACGTTAAATCGCCTTTATTTAATTCTGCTCAAGGTCTGGGGGTCGGGAAGCGTTCTGATTGGACAGGGGGTAACACGTGTTACGTATTTACGTATACCGGAAGAAAACAAACAGCCAAAGAGCTGCAGCATGGATGTGCAGCCGCGAGCCGCTCCGCCGCTGCTAAACTCGTTTTTTCCTCTTAACGATAGCCTTCCCCGGGTGTGTTAGCCTGGCCGCTACCGCTTCTCCGGCGGGGATCCTGGCAGTGAGCTCGCCTTCCCCGCCGGGGAAATTAAAGCTATCATGTGAACGTGTTAATTTATTTATGAGACGAAGATGCAATTGTAGGACAGTTTTGCAGTTAAGTAATTGCTAACAAGCCTTAGTCAGCCTTTTTCACAGTCTTTTCATAGTCCACTATACCATATTATTTGTGTGTTTAAGCAAATAGAAAAGTCAGATAATTGAGATGGAGCACTGCATGTATTGGTGGTTGTGTAGTTTTACATGAATACTACATGTGTCCACATAAGACAAAAACATGTTGTTTATTGTCATAGAGAAGTTGATAATAGCCTGCTGCATAAAGAGACTGGACTGAACTAATATTTTGTTTCTTGTACACAGAGAATATTGTCGAACCTCTGCACTTTGGTTGGTAAGTACAGACACAGAAACTGAGTTTAACAAAATTCCCCATATTTATATATCCTATCAGTATTTGACATTGATGTAATAAGGTTATGTGTCATGTGCTGCACTGTAAAAACAACAGTGCCTCATGTTTAATTAGATAATTGTGGTGAAGACAAATCGTCCTTAAAAACTGCATTAGGAAGAGGTAATACTGAAATACTGTACGATTCTGGAGTATACTAAAATGTTTTTTCATTTTTCTCTCTGTCCACTCCCTCTGGCCACCTTTTCCGTCCAGGCTGTCCTTTGGTGACATGTAAGTATTTTATGTCTATATATGTGAATATGTGAATTCCAACATCCTTGAAGACAGCACTGAGACATCTCATGAGACTCATGACTAACCAACCATATAACTCATGCACTGTTTACATGTGAGGGACATTGTCATGACTCTGCTATAAAGATAATAGTGTTGGAGGCCACAAACACAATATTGATGTGTAGCCTAAGTATTTGAATTGAAATGCAATATGCTAAACTCTCCTATTCTTTCTTTCTCTATTCCCTCTGTAACCCACACCATGGATACTGCTAACTTCAGACTGAACCGGAAGGTAAGACAGCACGCTCATGTCCTATACTGAGGGGCCATTTACACGAACGTGGTTATTTTTTGAAACTGTGTGTTTCTCGGCACAGTTTGGCTTCTCATCCACATGTTAGCGTAGATGTTGGCTCCTAAAACTGTTGTTTTGTAACTGGAGTCCAGGTTGAACTTTTTTCAAAAACTCTGGTTTCAGCAGTCATGTGTGGACAGATTTCTTCTGATGATGTGTGCATATGTGAAAACAAAATCAAATACTGCTAAGAGTGTAGTGTAAAATGTCTTTTTTCTCTCTTTTTCCACTCTCTGGCTGGCCTTGCCCCTTTCTTCAACTCAAGACTCCCTGAAGACTTCATGGTAAGTTTACACATGCTTACACACACACACACACACACACACACACACACACACACACACACACACACACACACACACACACACACACACACACACACACACACACACACACACACACACACACACACAGACTGACAACTCCACAACGACTACCGAAACCATGCAAACGTAAACATAAAATTCCACCGGAAGAGCAAAACCGGCAAAACAGGCTTACGTTCGTTCGGAAAAAGGTGGATAGCGATTAAACTTTTTTCTTTTTTTGTGCCATTTTAATTTTTATTGGCAGCCACAGGGACAAAGATGATGAATAGACATGATCGAATTAATCATAGTTGCCAATATAATTTTCAGTTTGAATTAAAAAAAAAGTGAAAGGAGAGGGATGTTAGTAAGGGATGTAAGTAACAATGTTTTGTTCTTTTTCTTACAGGTTCTGTTGTCCTCCACCTCTCCCGTGGTTCATCACCTCTCCATTATATGACTCTTTCTATCCCCCTCTTTCTTTTGGCTGGTCATTGACAGTTTGTTCTGTCAACGCAAAGCCTCATCTCTGCTCCCCATCTCTCTCTCTCTCTCTCTGTCCCACTCACTTTTTGCGGCAGATCACCGCACAGCCAGTCGCTCTCGGTGTGAAGCCTTCAGCACTGCTCACTTACTGGCTGAGAAGCCCTTTGTGACAGTGTCTGCCCTACTTTTCAACGAAAAACTTCTTGAACATTGAATATACATTTGAATACCTGATTTTCAACGAACCTGGTATTGCTCCTGGATCTTGCTATTTTACAACATCTGAGAGGATCTCTCCACTCTCACGCTCTGTCTGTCCTATCTCCCTCTCCTCATCATTCATTGATTACTTTGTCTTTTTTTTCCTAGTTTGGCAGCATTAATTATTCCATTTGGACTACTTTAATAAATTTATTGAAACAGGATTGTTAAGGATAGAAATATCAGATTGATTTTTTGTACATACAATTTAAAAAGTCCACTGACAGGGCTGAAGATAGCTGGACTTCTCCCAAACTATATATTTTTTCATTTGTAAGATAATTTCTTTTACTTCTCAATACATTTACACAAAGAAAGAAAAGAAAATTGGACTATACTGAAAAAAAATTGTACAGTAGAAGAGCTCTCTATCTAGTATTTAAGTCTGTTCCTGCTCACTCATTTTGGAGATCTACAGGTTTGTGCTCAGGTTTGACTGCAAATATCACACTTGTGTACTACTTGTGTTTTAGTAACTGAAGTGTTACTAAACCTTTTGTTTAACCTGTTGATATTTGAATAAAAAAAGACACCTGTACAGAGGACCTGGATTCATTTGGAGGAGCTGTCCTTAGTTTGAAGACACACCCTTGAAGTAACCTGTGGCTGAACTGCAGCAACATCTGCGTGTCACCACACACTTTGTCGAGGTGGATTAAACTTAAATCATTATCCAAGGTTCAAGAACACAATAAATCATATCCACATCATTGACTTATTTTACATTGGTAAGTCAAAAAACAGACAAGGTTCAGTGAGAACAACAACTGATACTGTAAACCGATACTTAAAGCTATTAATTATTGCAATTGGTATAGTCTGTCCTCTCTGATAGAGAGAAGGTTGTCAGTCAAACATACACTGCACTAGGTGATTTGTGATTATCCTGCCAAAGATCTTTCGACAAGCTAGATTTAAAAAAAAAAAAAAAAATTATATTTTGGCTTACACATTTGCCTTTAACTCTGATGCTATTTACAGTACACGTTTAATTATTTAAACATCATATTAGCAAGTTCTCCCATAGTTGTACATTGAATTAGTTTTCCCATAGATTTGAATTTACTGATACTTGTGGAAACCCAGTTTGTCTGGTGTAATAGAATAATTTAAGAGACAATTTTTTTTTTTTCTGGGAACATACTGACAAGCTTGACATTCAAGACATATTTGTGAAAAACACAGTAAATAATAGGTCCTTCTTCATAGATTATAGATTAATATAGAATCTGTATCTCATCTAAGTGGTATTTGTGGTTTTGAAACAATGCCAAGAAAGAACTCAAGGGCTCAAGCTCAAAAACTCCGGTGGCAGAAGCAGAAGGAATCTCATGATGCAGATACAAGTGTCCATGCCGACAGTCCTGATCCTCAGAGCAGCGAGTGTGAGACGCTTCCTGATCCATCTGTGCAACAGAGAGGTCAACATGAGGGGTCACCTGCGTCCAAGGTTTCCTATGCTGAAGTAGAAGGGAAATGTCACAGTGATGCTCCACGTAAAGCAACATGTTCAGGTGCTCATAAAATAAATCCTCAAAGTAAACACAATGTTTCAGGTGCAGCACAGGTTTCCTATGCTGACGCCCTAAAAACAAGACGACAAAGCGCTGCTTCATATGTAGCCAAAGCTTCTCATGCTAATGAGGTAGATGAGCCCACTGAGATAAGAGTACGTGCATCCTACAGCCAGTCCCATTATAAATATGGTAAATACAGCAACAGTCAATGTACATGTAACTCTTTGACATTTCTTGCCTTTCTTTATGAAAATGAAAACATAAAAACAGCAGACCTCGACTGCATTTTGGACAAAGGAAATGTATTGTACAGTGAGGCCAGGGCAAGGTTCCCTGACTATATTCATTTGACTGCAGACGAGCTGCCCAATCTAGTAAATGCACGCAGGGATGTGTATTATGCAAACATGAATCATCCGTCACGGTACGGCACATTAGGAGACCCTCCACGTAGAAGTGTTGATTACTATCTTGACTTACTGGCTGGGCTGAGTTGTCTGCTTTCAGAAGTGCAGTATGGATTGCTGTTCATGACAGGCTTGTGCATCGCAGTGTTCAGAACCAGATCTGGCAGGTATGGTTTCTTTGACCCACACAGTAGAAATGAAGAGGCTTTGCCTATATCCCTGAGTTCCCCTGTAACTGGTTCTGCTGTCATGATGACATTCACACGTCTCTGGGACATGATTCAAAGGATCAAATTGTGTCATGAGAAGTTAGAAACGCCCCTGTCCTGTGAGTATGAGTTGAGGCCTGTGGAGTTTCAAAACCTGAACCCAGTCCACCGCAATGAAGCCATCCCAATCATAACTCACAGTCCTGTTGTAACCACCACTCTCTCAGATGATGCTGTTCACAGTGAACCATGTGCAAGTGTTGTCAGTGACCTATCTGATGACATGTGCTATGAACTGTGCACTGACATGGAAACTGAACCACAATCACCAAGACAGTCCAGTGTCACTTCTCTCACGTCCCAAAACATCACTTCACCTGTGATACAAGAGCATCATATCAGATTACAACATCTCCCAACTGAAACCGCTACACCTGTCTCACCTGACATCTCCCAAAAACTGACTAAAATGTCCAAAAACCAAAGATCCAAGTTCATGAGAAAAATAAAGCTTTTGAAGAAAGGAACACAGAAAAAAGACAAAAAAACAAGACAAAGAGAAAAGTATGCTTCAAACAAAACATACAGAGAAATAAAAAGAAAATATGAAAAAAACAAATACTGTAATGAATTATACAGAAAGGTGAAACTGCAATACAAGGCCAACCGCTATCGAGACAATGAAAGTAAACAAAAGAACAAAGAATATATGAAGAGCTGTTACATGACCAATCCTAAAATCAAACAGCAGAAAAAAGAGTATATCACCAAGCGATACAGAAACGATGCCAACTTTAAAGAGAAACAAAAGTCATATATATCCGCAAGATACAGAAACGATGCCAACTTTAAAGAGAAACAAAAGTCATATCTATCTGCAAGATACAGAAACGATCCCAACTTTAAAGAGAAACAAAAGTCATATATATCCGCAAGATACAGAAATGATGCCAACTTTAAAGAGAAACAAAAGTCATATCTATCCGCCCAACTTTAAAGAGAAAAAAAGTCATATCTATCCGCAAGATACAGAAACGATGCCAACCTTAAAGAGAAAAAAAGTCATATCTATCCGCAAGTCATATCTGTCCGCAAGATACAGAAACGATGCCAACTGTAAAGAGAAAAAGAAATTGTATTTCTTACAAAAATACAGAGAAAATTCTCAATTTAGAGAACAGAGGCGTTCGCATATTCGGAGTCTTTACAATAATGATCAGACATACAGACAACAACACAGGGAACTGATGAAGCAAAGAATGCGAGAAAGATATAACAACCTAGCTCATAAACCTATGCACAATATGAGATGTGCTATGAAAATAAAGAGGAAGTACAGATGGCTCAATAGACAAACACCTGAAAGTGACAACAGTGTGATTGCAGAGGCCATATCTGTGTTCAGATCACATATTAAAGCTGGTCCCACCTTTGTGTGCACCGTGTGTTTAAAAGCATCATTTCCAAATCAGGTGAAACAGTGTAAGAGGTCAGACTATGTGAGAAATCCAAATATGGTTGCAGCGTGCCTAACTGGTAAATATGTTCATGTGTGTGACGAAGTCTGCAGAAATGAACAGTGCTCGATGCCAGATGAGAGGAGACAAGAGTTTATATGCTTCACTTGCCACGATCACTTGAAGAAAGGAGCGATGCCGTCTCTTGCTGCAGCCAACAACATGGAGCTCGCTGACATTCCACCTGAACTGTGTGACCTCAACATTTTGGAGAGACACCTGATAGCTAAGTGTATCCCGTTTGCCAAGATCATTCCTCTTCCCAAAGGTAGACAAAATTTAATAAGAGGCAATGTTGTGTGTGTCCCCTCTGAAGTAGAGGAAACGGTTGAAGCTTTGCCTAGAGTGAGAAGTGAGTCTCAGGTGTTAAGAGTGAAACTGAAGAGACGACTGTGTTACAGAGGTCATCAGCTGTTCCAGACTGTCACCTGGTCTAAACTGGTTCAGGCGCTGCATAAACTGAAAGAGATTCACCCACAGTACAAGGATGTAATTATCAGAGATGATGCTGAGCTGTGTGACCCTACACTTCCTGATGACGACGATGATGATGAGCAGGGAGAAATGATGAATGATGATGATTACAATGAGGATGATTTGCTGGAAATTGATATGTTTGACAATGAAGCAATCCATGAGGTAGAGAATAAATCTGACGATGAGCAGGATGTTGACATGTTGTCATGTGATGGTGACCAACCCACTGAGCAGAGAGTGGATGTTGACATGCCATGTGATGAACAACCAACTGAGCAGAGAGCTGATGGTGAGGAACAGGATGTTGTGATGTTGTCATGTGATGGTGAACAAACAAATGCTGAGCAGCAGCCAACTGAGCAGAGGGCTGATAAGGAACATGAAGGTGACATGTTGTCATGTGATGATGAACAAAGAAATGCTGAACAACCAACTGAGCAGAGAGCTGATGATGAGGAACAAGAAGGAGACCTTCCTAATGGCGGATTTGCACTTGACTCGTGTCTTCAGCCGACTGATGTTTCAGAGGACATATTGAGTTTCAGTGAGGGAATCTACTCTGTGGCGCCTGCTGAAAGAAATACCCCTGTTGGTTTCTTTAAAACTCCCAATCTCGAGTCTTTGGCTTTCCCCGTGCAGTTTCCTACAGGTCAGAACACACTGGATGAAGCTAGACTTGTTAAACTGTCGCCCAGCGGCTATTTCAAAGCTAGACTTTTCTGTGTTGACAATCGTTTTGCCAGAGACACAAACTACTTGTTTTTTGCTCAGTTTGTAACTGAAATTCACTTGGCCACAAACAGCATGAGCATTCAGTTAAGAAAAGCAAAGCCTATGACCAGAGACGGACGCAGAATAACATCAGACATGTTACTGGATAAACGTGAGGTGGAGAGACTGGTGAGAAATAAAGATGCAGTAAGATTCATGCAGCCACTCAGAGGAACTCCAGCCTACTGGCAAAAAACAACCAGAGATCTGTTTGCCATGATCAGACAGTTGGGAACTCCTACCTTCTTCTGTACATTCTCTGCAGCTGAGATGCGTTGGCCTGAGGTGATTGAAGCAATAAAAAGACAACAGGGTGAGGATGTCGATTTTGACGAGCTGGACTGGTCCGCAAAGTGTGACATACTGAGAAGCAATCCTGTGACAGCCATGCGTATGTTTGATAAACGAGTAGAGGCTTTATTCAGAGACCTTCTGCTGAGCCCGGCACAGCCTTTAGGAAAAATAAATGACTATTTCTACAGAGTAGAGTTTCAGCACAGAGGAAGCCCGCACATTCACTGCCTGCTGTGGATAGAAGGTGCACCAGTATGTGGAGAAGACAGTGACAAAAGCGTGTGTGACTTTGTTTCAAAGTACGTCACAGCTCAGCTCCCTGACCGACACAGACAACCTGAACTGCACAGAAAGGTGACAGAGTTACAGATGCACAGCAGAAACCACTCTCGCACATGTTTCAGAAGCTTTGGCTCTGCCTGCAGATTTGGATTTCCTAAACAGCCCTGCAAAGAGACAATGATCACCAGACCTTTTGAAAGTGACACTGACATTTCTGAAGCAGTGGAAAATGCCAAAAAGAAACTCCAACCACTGAACGCGATCCTGAACGACCCTGAGATTGCCGACCTGACTTTAGAGCAGCTCCTGGCTCGCTATAATCTCACAGTCAGAGAATATCAGGAATGCACGAGCTTGATTGCCACATCCTGCTCAAATATTGATTGACACTGAAACGTGACCCCAAAGACTGCTGGGTAAATGGGTATAATCCAGTTTTCTGGATGTCATTTGGATTTATTATTTACCTTCTCAAATCTTGGGACGCAAATATTGATGTGAGCTTTATTTTGAATTGCTCCTCCTCCCATTGTACAGCTGGTCGTTATGTACCTGACCAGCTACATCACCAAGCAAGAGTCCAAAATGTCAGACTATCTGAAAACAGTGATTGAAAACTCAAACAAAGAACATGTCAATGAATGTGATGAAATGAGAGAGGTCATGCAGGCGTATTCAAAGAAGAGAGAGATCTCAGCACAGGAAGCTGTAGCAAGAGCATGTGGTCTCAAACTAAAGAAGTGTTCACGAGGTGTTGTATTCCTATCCACAGATGACAATCCAGTCAAAATGAGTAAGCCCATGTCAGCCCTGGAGAACGCAACACCCGAAACTTCAACCTCAATCTGGCTTACGTCATTGTCGGACAAATATAAAAACAGACCTGAGACAGCAGAGTTTGAGGAGATGTGTTTTGCTGATTTTGCAGCTACATGCAGGATTCTCTATGGCAATCAGACAAAAGGCAAAGATGCCCTTCGCTTGCTGAATGACTCGGGATTTGTTCAAAGACGAAAAAACGACAAGCCCGCTGTGATCAGATTCTACCGACCATCAAAGGAAAAAAGTCCTGACCAACACTACGGATCACTGCTGAAGCTGTACCTTCCCTACAGATCAGATAGAGAACTGAAAAGGCCATATTTACCCACGTACCAGTCATTTTACGAAAGTGGCATTGCACGTCTGCCTGGTCGTGAGCACGGTGAGTTGGTTAAAAATATTGTGAAACGCAACAAAGACAAGTATGAGAAAAACAGTGAAGAGATTGAGCAAGCTGTGCAAGAGTATGAGCAGAACGGAGGAGTGATTGATGAGTGGAACAACCTGGCACCTGAGTCTGAACTTGTGAGGATGGAGTGTATCGAGGAGCTACAAGCACAGCCACATGATGACAATGTACAAGAAAATGTCCCAGACTACAATCGACAGGCTAACGCTGTAACAGAAGCCAGAGCCATCAGAGAGCCCCCTGCAATGGATCCTGCTGTGTTACGTCACATGTATCAGAACCTGAACCAGAAACAAGCTTGTGTCTTCTATTTAATCAGAGACTGGTGCATCAAGCGTGTTTGTAACCTAAATTCAGAGCCACTGTTCATCTATATCAATGGTGGAGCTGGAGCAGGAAAGTCACATCTCATCAAATGCATCCATGCAGAGGCGTCAAAGATACTGTGTAAATTGCCGAGACATGCAGACGAGACTGACATATCAAGCCCCACTGTGCTGTTAACTGCCTTCACTGGAACCGCAGCATTTAACATCTGTGGAAATACTCTGCACTCTCTGCTGAAGCTCCCCAGAAGTCTGAAACCTCCTTTTGTGGGACTGGGTAACAAACTGGATGAAGTCAGAGCAGAACTGATCAACACAGAAATAATCATCATTGATGAAATTTCAATGGTGTCAAAGGGCCTATTTGCATATGTTGATGTCAGACTGAAACAGATCAAAGGCAGCCAGAAACCTTTTGGAGGAATGTCAGTCATCGCTGTTGGAGACTTCTATCAGCTACCACCGGTGCGACAATCTAAACCTCTGTGTGTACACGACCCAGAAAACATTGACCTGTGGCAGGAAAACTTTCAGATGATCACGCTCACTGAGATCATGCGTCAGAAGGATGATGTTGCTTTTGCAGAGATGCTGAACAGGATCCGTGTGAAAGACAAGTCAGAGGAGTTGTCAGAAGCAGACAGAGCTTTGCTCTCACAGGCCATCACTGAACCAGATCAATGCCCCGCTGATGCCCTGCACATTTTTGCCACCAACAAACAAGTTGATGCCCACAACTCTGCAACGTTAAGAAAGTTTCACTCACACATCACAGAAATTGATGCAGACGACTATAAAAAGGACCCAAGCAGTGGGAAAATGACTCGACAGGAGAAACCGTTCAAAGGAGGTACAAATGAGCTACCAGACACACTCCAAGTTGCTGAGGGTGTCCGTGTCATGCTGACCAGAAACCTGGACGTTTCTAAAGGACTGGTGAACGGGTCGTTTGCTACCCTGGTCAAGATGGTTACCTCTGAACAACATGTCAAGATGCTTGGTCTCCAGATGGATGATGGAACAGCATCAGGATCAGCTGACAACCTTGTTTACATTGAGAGATCAGAAGAGCAGCTGAAACAGAAAGGAGCAGTACGCAGACAGTTTCCCATCAGGCTGGCTTTTGCATGCACCATTCACAAGGTTCAAGGTATGACAAGACAGTCAGCTGTTGTCTCACTGAATAACATCTTTGAGCCTGGCATGGCTTATGTGGCTGTTAGCAGAGTCACCTCTCTGAGTGGATTGCACCTGCTGGACATGGATGAGAGTAAAATCTACGCCAACACTGAAATCACTGAAGCGCTCGAGGCCATGAGACAAGTGAACCTGGATGACATGATGCCACTTCTTGCACTCAGAGACACGCTGAGCCGACCTGACACTCTGACCATTGTTCACCACAACACAGAGGGACTGCCAGCTCACATCAATGACATCAAGAGCCATCATGAACTGTGTTTTGCAGATGTTTTGTGTCTCACAGAAACCCACCTGCAGGGCTCCTTTGTGGCAGAGAGTCTTCACCTTCAAGGCTACAACATGTTCAGACGCAACAGACACCTGTCCTACACCAATGTTCCCCGGATGGCCAACAGAGCTGGTGGTGGAGTTGCTGTGTATGTCAGAGACCACATCCAGGTGCGTGAAAAGCAGTATGTTCATAACGTAACTGACCTTGAGTTTGTAGCTTTAAAGGTTGAGGCCCCAGTGAGAGCACTGATTGCAGCTGTGTACAGACCTCCAGACTACAGTGTGAGATCGTTCCTGTCGAACCTGAGCAGTCTTGTGGACTCACTGGAGATCATGGATGTTCACCCCATCATCGTCTGTGGAGACTTCAATGAGAATCTTCTGTCCGATGGAAACAAGCCAATCCTGGAGATGTTTCGGTCCAGAGGGTATGAACAGCTCATCACTGAGCCAACCACAGACAAGAACACAGCGCTGGACCTGGTTTTCATCTCTCGACCTCAGCAGTGTCTCCATTCTGGTGTGCTGAAGACCTACTACAGTTATCACAACCCTGTGTACTGTGTGTTGTCCTTTGACAGTTCATGAAGAAGTCAGGTGAGTGTTAATGGGTAAAGGAAAAAAAAAAACAAAAAAAAAAACTGAAATGTCAAGTGGTAAAATATTTGTTTTTCTATTTCTAACCATGCACTCTGTTCAGGTTCCTGGTGAGGTGAGGTAAGGTAAACCCACTGAGCATTGTGTTGTGTTGTTTTGGTAACCACATTGTTGTTGAACTTGTTTCACTAAGTGTACTTCAGGGGATGAATAATGTCGCAAGGTTCATAAAAAAACATATTTAATGTTACATGTTAGTGTTAATCTGATATTTAAAGAGTTGCTTAATTGCATGGGATATCATTTTCTAGGGTTAAATATTGTTATGGTTCACATGGTTTTTCAGGTAACTACAATTTTATGGATTCTCAGACTGTTTAGACCGGTGCATTTACCAGGGTGGGTTTGGGTTTGGGTTGGTAAATGCACCGGTCAAACAGTTGTGTGTAGCTGCTGTATACACAGCAGCTACACACAGCATACAACATACATCTGTACACACTGATGCTGAAACAGTATCAGTGTGTACAGCTTTACACACCTGCTAATACTTGAGGAAGTATGTGTTCTCTACACATACTTCCTCATACCCACCAGCTGGGGCCAGTTTAGAACTAAGTTTTCTTTTATAAAATAAGTTTTCTTTCATATTTACATGAAGTTTTTTTTACTTACTTAAATGTTTATTTCTTCTGGACATGAGGCACAGTTGTCTTGTGTCCTCAGTGAGGACAGCTTTACATCACTGACTATGAGGATCAGCTTGTGACAACAAAGTCATCATTTCACCACAGAACTGCCACTTCACAATCTGAACTGTCAATCAGTAGCACAGCTGGACCTGCTGGACTCCTTCCACTTCATGCAAATTTCAGCCATTCTTAAAAGCAGAGGATGAGAAGACTTCAGCCAACAGCTGACAACAAACACATCATCATGCTGCACAACAGCATCCAAGAGCTCTGTCAATCAACAGTGGACCGTGACTGCTGAACCAGAGTCGTGTTCCTGCTGCCAGCGTCCAGGTCTCCTCACAACAGAGGCACAGGTACAGCATTAAATTAAACACAACTTTGGTTATGTGACTCTTAAGTTGATGTTGTCAACTGTAGGCTAACACTTGTGTAACAGCTCAAGTAACAATGTGATCTCCACTACCTCTTCCATCAGGTGTACTCCACTGAGATCCCTCCACAAAACAGTAGAGACACTCAGGACTGGACAGGTCATTCTTCAGAAGGATCAGAGGATCAGATGACTCCAGCCAACGTCTGCCTCCACTTCACTCTGACACTTCACTCTGAGACAACACAACAGCATCCTAGCTGTCAATGAACAGTGGAGCCATGACTGCTGGACCAGAGATGTGTTGCTGCTGCCAGTGCCCAGGTCTCCTCATAACAGAGGCACAGGTAGAGAATAAAAACTTTTAACAATTTGTCTAACATTTGTGTGACAGCTCAAGTAACAATTTGATCTCCACTACCTTCTTCTATCAGGTCTGTGATCTCTCCACAAAACAGTAGAGACACCCAGGACTGGACAGCATTCTGAGCCTGTGTGATGTGCAGCTGGGGAGAAGGTATTGTTTTTCCCTACAGTAGTGACCAGGGTGTTTGATCATCACACTTCATGTAACATTTGATCACATTTCTCATTTGATTATTCATGACTTTCTGTTTTATCTTGTCAGGATCACCTGCTTAGCACAACGACTAAGTTACCACGCTGCTGCTGACCACACAGGAACAGGTCCTGCTTCCTGCCAGTTCCAGCCAGTGTTGAAAGCAGAGGATGAGAGGACTCTGACTCTGAGATGCTGGAGCAGCTCATCACGACCAAGCAATCATGTTGCCACTGAAAACTGTAGGTATTACATTTATGTGTCAGTCTCACCAATGAACATGTCTTCTTGCATATATTTAAGTATAAGTCTTTTAATGTTCTCTCGTCAGAATCAGCCCCCCCCCTCCTCCGTCCTCATCACACATCCAGTCCTGTGCACAGTCCAGTTCAGTGGAGCCTTTGTACTGTCAATCCTCTGGCAAATGATCAGGTGCAGTACTGCAGAGACACACAAGCCTGCAGGTCAGTGGTCCCTCAGTTTTTCTGAGTGACAGAAACTCTGCATCACTAAGCAGCTCCCAAGTGTTAAGGGAAACATGTTTGTTATGCAACCCTTCTCGAAGAAGTCTGTCACTGACAAAATCACCTCTTAGTGCTGATGTTTGCATTTACATCTTTACTGTACTGTACAGATGTAATGTACTGTGAAAATTGTCAATTTAACTGTTGTCCTCTGTCCAAACAATGTTTTTCTTTTGTAGATTTCATTCTTTTCCTTTTTATTTCACACTTTCCTCAAAACCTCTTTGTTTAAAAATGTGTCCTCCTTTATGCCATGCAACATTAAGTTTGTTACATTACATCTCATACTCTGGCCAGTACACTGGACCAGTTTTTCAATGAATATATATTTGAGACTGTA
>JARUPV020000174.1:0-39440 GCA_030347415.2 Decapterus maruadsi | reverse complement strand
ATGCAGTCCAAATTTCTAATTTGAATATTTTAGCTAGAAGAAAATTTAAAGTAATTTATACATTTTTAAGCACATACTGTGAACCGCTTCCAATATTTGTTAAACGCTGTAGACTAAGCCATTTATTAAGCTATTATTTTTCTGACAAAAAAGACTAAACAATTGTACAATATAGTCTATAGTTTATCTTATCTCTTAGTAACTAAGGATGGCATTTGCCTTCATAGTTATTTCTTGTATCCCTTTAAACATAGAAAACTACATTATCAGGCTCACCAAAAAATACAATTAAAAGCAAAGACAATTATCAGCAACATTAAAGGTTGACTATGTAGGATTTCCAGAACAATAACAGAACGTTAGACCGTTGTTAGGTAAAACGGGCCGTTGCTAAGGACTCCGTTCTGATCAGAGGACATCAGAGGAGGAGAACTATGCAGGATTTACCTCATGTTTATTTTTTTACCGTCATTAACAGCATAATAAATGACTTGTAGCTTGTTACATAGAGAGTGGAGGCTCTCTGCCTTCCACACCGCTGCTGGAAACCAAACCTGCGCTCAGAGCCTCCGCTGTCGCTGCTCTCGTCAAGTTGAAAAAAAAATACCTCCGTGGCACCGGGAGTCGGCGACAGTAAACGTGTTTATGACTGATTGGACTACACAAATACACCCATCCTAACATGTAAATGATAATCCATTGATCCACCGATTGATTATTGAAAAGGCTTCGTCGAAAACAGACGCATACGACCAGGAGGAGGCAGGAAAACAGCTGATTAGTGATCCACGTGTCGGCTACGAGCAGGTACGAATGTAAACAGAACGTTGACAAAAAGTCATTGTCGAGCCCGTCAAAAAAATTTAAAATATTAATTCAGACTAAAAAAAATTTTTTTGTGGAGAAGCAATACTTTCATTCTGTACACCTCAAAACGCACTGTGGATGTATTATTTTTAAAAAAATATAGCTTTTAATAAAAATTCTACATATTCAACCTTTAAATTCAACTGATACATCTTTACATTAAAAATTAACATAAACAATACCTTGTTTGCCAAGGATGCCTTGGGTGCCAACTTCAGCCGACAGGACAGACTTCAACCGACAGGGACAGATTTCAGCCGACAGGACAGACTTCAACCGACAGGGACAGCCCCGCTGATAGGACAGACCAGCCGACAGACAAACTTCAGCCTACAGGGACAGACAATTACAGGGACAATTATCAGGAACATTAAATTCAATTGATACATCTTTACATTACAGTAAAAATGAACATAAACAATACCTTGTTTGCCTTGGAAGGATGCCTTGGGTGCCAACTTCAGCCGACAGGACAGACTTCAACCGACAGGGACAGATTTCAGCCAACAGGACAGACTTCAACCGACAGGGACAGATTTCAGCCAACAGGACAGACTTCAACCGACAGGGACAGATTTCAGCCAACAGGACAGACTTCAACCGACAGGGACAGCCCAGCCGACAGATAAACTTCAGCCTACAGGGACAGACAATTACAGGGACAATTATCAGCAACATTAAATTCAATTGATTCAATTGAATTTAATGTTGCTGATACACAGAGGGCTGTACAGTGCGAGCATTTTACTCGCACATGCGCCTAAAAATAGATTGTGCGAGCGGAAAAAAAATAAAAAGGGAGCACACGTGCGAGTACGGATTCCAACCCATTTTCTAGAATAAATCCACACAAAGCGCATCAAGCTAGAGTAAAATTTCCGCGTCATAGCCTACAACTTTTTTTTTTTTTGCTTCGGCAACCTGCACAACACAGAACTCTTGTGATGGTGGCGGTTGCCGAAGCTCCGAATTAGCGTTAGCGTCAGCTCCGCTAGCGTTAGCTCCGTGCTAGCAAGGCTTAGCAAACATCGCGCTACCTTCAGCAACTCAAGCACGTGGAGGGGGCTGCGGCGAGTTTTTTTTCTTTTTACATGTCCCTCCTAGAACTCTGAAGGAGCTCCGGAGAGGGTAAAAAAAGAGAAACCAACGGCGGAGTGAGCTACCGTTTAGTACTTTTTTTTTTTTTTTTACTACCGTTTAGTACTAACACCGGACTCGTGTACCGCCCCCCTGCATTCCTCGTTCGTAACACTTGGTAACTTAACGTTGGGTTGACTTGATAGCGGATTTTGATTGTTGTTTCACAATACTTTTGAGTTAGTAGTAGTGTTCGGGTTTACAGTGTAGATGGGCGTTTCTGTTTTTAAAATGTGATCTGAATTGAACCCAAATTTTCAAAGAATTAGATACCACCGGGTTGTTTGTGTAAAAATGTTTGCTCAAGGGTAGAGGAGCGCAGACCAGGGAGCGCAAGGACACTGGGCTAGAGACGTAACTTTCCATATGAACCCATATTGGGGTTTCATCCTCATCTAACTCTTTGACCCAAAATAACAACTTATGTATATTAGCAGCAAAATAATAGTGCATATAGTTCGGCAGAGCCAGGCCTCCCTCGTCTTTCTGTCTCTCCAGAAACTCTCTTCTTATCCTGGGGACTGTTTTTTTTCCAAATAAAGGCAGATGTACATTTGTTCAATTCCTTAAAAAATGATTTAGGAATGGAAATTGGTATGGGATTTGAAAAAGAAAAAAAAGAAATCTACCCCAGATTCTTGTTGCACTTGTTAAATGTTCAATCACCTTTTAGTGATTTCTATTTTTTGTAAATGTTTTACATAATATGACCCAATACTTAAAGTTGGAAAGTGCCAGTTAGTGCCAGTTGTATGTATTTTTATTACATTTTTTTTTCTTTTTCACACTTTTAGGAAAATGTCTCTTTGAAAGCCACGGCAATAAATAAAACCTCTTTGGGCTTTACCATTAACCAGTTTTTTATTTCCATCATATCAGCCTTGACCACATGTATTGTTCATTCCAGATGTTGGAGCTGTGAAAATCATTAACCATAAATAAATGCATAATAGAAGATTTATTAGACTTCATAAGGTATTGTTCTCGCTTCAGATCCAGTATCGGCAAAAAGCATACTTAACTGTTAACAAGTGCGTAGTTAACTGATACTAATAGCATAATAAAGTATATATATATTATATTATATTATAAAGCGAGCAAAAACATCACGTTCTTAAAGCGATATTCCGGCGTAAGTGTAAGCCATGGTCAAACACACCGTTAACACCGAGTCAGACGCCCCCTCGAGAGATCAACTTACCCGACCGCTAGATTCTCGAGTTCCACCAACTTCAGCAAAGACCGCACTATCGCCACACACGGCGCACTGCGGATCCACTGTCCAATCGCAAAACGCCACTTTTAGCCACAAATAATGCTCAGAACCAGAGGTGTGGACTTGGACTCGAGACTTGAGACTTGACTTGGACTTGAGTCCCGATTTTGATGACTTACGACTCGCTTGATCAAATCAAAAAAAGACTTGGACTCTACTTGGACCTGAGAGCAAAGACTTGAGACTCTACTTGGACTTGAGAGCAAAGACTTGAGACAATAATATACTTGAGTCAAGTCACATGCAGCAAGCACAAATATTAAAATATATAAGTAAGTGTCACATCAATGTTATACCAAAGACGGTTTATAAACCAAGACCCTCCATGACGAGTCAGCTTCCTGTATGCATGTCACGTGCGCTTCTGCCCGGCCACGCCCCTTTAGGGAGACCAGAGGCAGCCTGGAGTGTATTGACTCCAATGGGAAAATTGAATGTGAACACCGATTATGGTCAGGTCTTACTCCCCACAGTCACTGAAGAAAATTTGGACTCATTTTCCAAAAGCCACATCTCTTCTGAACAGTTAGACATGAAAATGGTAATTTTCAGACGGACACATCAGGAGAAAATCCACTTTGTTCAAGACCTGTCTCTGGCTCTACGACACACTCTCGCAAGATTTGGCACAGATCTCCTAGGCAACATCAAACAGACGGCCGCGAACTCCCGTGAAAATGATTTAAATCATTTTTGTCATGCTAAATATGACTGTTACTAGTGTAAATATTTAATGTTATCATGAGAAAATAAAAATATCTCACTTTCATCTACCTACAAATTGTATAAATCCACACACATGATCACAGCCGATGTGGCGTGACGGTTGGCCCCGCCCGTTTAGAGAGACAGGAAGTGTATACGGTTTTCTATCATTGGAGCAGCCGCTCATGGACTATCTTTCCATTTATTCAGTATCTTTGGTTATACTTAAGCAGCCAGCCAGAAATCCCGGCCGTCAGTGACACCTGTCATGTACTCCACGTCGCCACGTCACGTCCCTACGTCACGTCCGTACATCACGTACCTTACGCACAGGCAGCTAACAGACGACAAGACCACGTTAGCTAAAATGTCCATTCTAACAATAATTTTGTTTGCTTTCGAGCAGTATGAGGTGGACAGCAAGGGGCGGAAAGCCGTGTGCAAGGTGTGTGGTGCCAAAATTGCAGATGGGATTAAAACAACATCGAATAGGACTTGGTTGGGACTCGAAACAAAAATCTTAGGACTTGGTTGGGACTCGAAACAAAAATCTTAGGACTTGGTTGGGACTCGAAACAAAAATCTTAGGACTTGGACTTGACTTGGGACTTGAGAGCAAAGACTTGAGACTCTACTTGGACTTGAGAGCAAAGACTTGAGACTCTACTTGGACTTGCAACATAGGGACTTTCTCCCACCTCTGCTCAGAACTGCACCAAAGTTGATCAATAGTACATTACAGGGTCCCAGCACGTAGTACGAGCCGTCAAACATCCGCTAGCTTTGCCTGTTTTCTTCAGCAGACACAACTCACCTACTTCTCCTCCTGGAGCCGCTTGCTGGTGGAGAAGCCCTGACGAGTGGATCACCGAGTGCAGCGGAGCTAAAGAAAACAGGTAAAGCTAGCGGATGTTTGACGGCTCGTCCTACGTGCTGGGACCCTGTAATGTACTATTGATGAACTTTGGTGCAGTTCTGAGCATTATTTGTGGCTAAAAGTGGCGTTTTGCGGTTAGACAGTGGATCCGCAGAGCGCCGTGTGTGGCGATAGTGCGGTCTTTGCTGAAGTTGGTGGAACTCGTGAATCTAGCGGTCGGGTAAATTGATCTCTCGAGGGGGGGGGTCTGACTCGGTGTTACGGTGTGTTTGACCGTGGCTTACACTTACGCCGGAATATCGCTTTAACTACGGGAAAAATGCGATTAATCGCGATTAGAAAAATTAATCGTTTGACAGCCCTAGTTAGTATTTATTCTGTAGTTACATCATTTTTACAGTTTTAGTTACCTACCTTTCTTTTACCTTGTAATTACACAGTAAATACACAGTAATTAGGGGACTGTAAAAGAAAGGGTTACCATATTGTATATATTAGGAAGTCTCACTATTATTTGCTTTTCATTTCAACACGTTCTAAAATAAATATATTTTTTCCGGTCATACGCAGACCTGCATTGGACACTCCTCCGCTCTAAATAGCCATAACCACCTTCGGCCGTTGTTACATTCTATGGTTACATGCTATACAATTTAGAAATAAAATGTCACGTTGACTGATTGTAAAACATTTATTTATTGATGTAAATGTGGTGATTTTTGTACATACAGAGCCCTGGGTAACAGCGCAGCTGTTCTGTCCAATACATTACACACCTGAAGGTTCACTTTTCATTCATAATGTTGCTGATATAGTCCGAAAAAATAATTTAACTAGCCGGCGATAAGCCTCTAAAACCTGCGGGTACGTTCATTAGCGTAGTTTTCTCTCCGGGGACGGTGACGGACGTTCGGCGGCCGACCAGCTCTGCAGCCTGGGGAAGGTGACTCGCTGCTCCCGGTGGCTGCTCACAGGGGCAAAAGTCGGAGCAAATGTCCAAACAGGCGTCATTTGGATAAACTAACTGCACATTAAGGAGCGAAACGGTTACTTTTTCTCATGAAGAAAATATTAAAACTTAATGAAGTGACATGCTACCATGCTAACTTTTAGCTGCTTTGAATTAGCAGCTTTTGGCTACATCCATGCTTTGGCTTTACCGGCCACAATGCATTCTGGGAACCACACGCTACTACACTAGTCTTACAAACGCCCACAGCGCCCCCTGCTGCATATCTGCTGTAGAGCATTAATGTAGACGCCATTCAACGGCTTCATTACAGCACCGGGCTTTTGAAAAATGAAAAAAAAGTAAAAAAAGTAAAAGGCGAATACTCGACTATGACTCACAGCGTCGAATAATGATTTTGATAGTCGAATATTCGAATATTCGACTATTTGGTCAAACCCCTAGTGTGTAGTTAGGAGGCTCCGAGGGGAGGGCCATATGAGCTCGGAGGGGAGGTGTGTGTGTCTGTGTGGGGTGCTTTTTTCAAAATGTTCTCATCATTTTTCAGATCATAGACCAGTGTTGTCAAACGTGCGGCACGTGGGCCAAAACTGGTCCAGCAGGGAGTCCAATCTGGCCCTCAGAATGAATTTGCCATGTGTGAAAATTACAGAAGAAGCGGAAGAAGCATATTATTGTTGAAATTGCACATGCATTTTTATGAACAGGGTATCCTCGGGGTCTTGAAAAGTCTTAAAAGGTGATAAATCAATTTTGGGAAAATTAAGACCCTTAAAAAGTATTAAAAAGTCTTTTCACGACTTCATGGAGTCTTAAATTTTGAAAATATTTTTCCTGAAATAGCTGTCCAAGAGTTTGAGTCCTAAACAACATCGTGAAAGTGTGTGAATTTATTCGTTTTATTAAAAAACAGACGAAACGGTAAAATAAAAACTAGGCTATTGTGGGTGCGTTTGTAAATTGTCTCGGAGAGCGCCAGAGCGCACTCAGGTGGAAACTCAGAACTCAGTATGCTCTATGTCTCTGGCGCTCCTGGTGCATATTACAAACGCACCATGTCACGACGCACTCAGCATGCGCACGAGGGGAGACGGGGCGGTAAAAACAAAACTTATCAAACAGCGCATCCAGTGTTTCTCATTGATAACCAGGTGGCTGGCCGCCGAACTCGAGTCGGACTCTTTTGGGACTCGTGAACAGTGTTGTGCTAGTTACTCAAAAATAGTAACTAGTTACAGTTACTAGTTACTTCATAAAAAAGTAACTCAGTTAGTAACTCAGTTACTTAAACTAAAAAGTAATGCGTTACTGAAAAAGTAACTTTTTCGTTACTTTCAAAGGTTTTTTTTTCAATGCTCCCATTAAATAAAGGTTGATTGAATTCCCTCAAACCCCATGTCAGTTCTGTAGCTACTGATGCTGATGAAAAAAACCCCATCATCATCATGCTGCATACACACTAAATAAGCAGAAAAAACTAAATATAGCGTTTCCTGGTGAAATATGGTTTATACGTGAACGTTGAATAGACGTCCACAAATAGACGTTAAAAAAACTGTCACTTTTGAACCAATTCTGAATGTCTTTTCAACGGTTGGCATAAACGTTTTTTAAACGTCTTTTCAACGGTTGGCATAAACGTCTTTTCAACGGTTGGCATGAACGTTTTTTAAACGTCTTTTCAACGGTTGGCATAAACGTTTTTTAAACGTCTTTTCAAAAGTTGGCATAAACGTCTTTTCAACGGTTGGCATAAACGTTTTTTCAACGGTTGGCATAAACGTTTTTTAAACGTCTTTTCAACGGTTGGCATAAACGTTTTTTAAACGTCTTTTCAACGGTTGGCATAAACGTTTTTTAAACGTCTTTTCAACGGTTGGCATAAACGTTTTTTAAACGTCTTTTCAACGGTTGGCATAAACGTCTTTTCAACGTTTTTTCAAGGGTTGGCATAAACGTTTTTTAAACGTTTTTTTAACGGTTGGCATAAACGTTTTTTCAACGGTTGGCATGAACGTTTTTTAAACGTCTTTTCAACGGTTGGCATAAACGTTTTTTAAACGTCTTTTCAACGGTTGGCATAAACGTTTTTTAAACGTCTTTTCAACGGTTGGCATAAACGTTTTTTAAACGTCTTTTCAACGGTTGACATAAACGTGTCAAGTGTAAGGTTTGGACCAGGTTCGGAGCCAGACTCGGGGTGCAAGCAGACTGAAGTATTTATTTAACAAAAAATCCAAAAATAACCAAAAACAACCACCAACTGAGGGGGGGGGGACTGAAGAGGTGGTGGCGACAGGGGACGAGCCGACCCGGGGCACTGGAACGTCAAAACTGCAAACAGGAGAAAAAAAAAGTAATTACTCAACTCAAGAACAGGCAGGATAAGCAAACACTGACTAGAGGCCGTGGTGATCTACCGCATGGTACGGGAATAATCTGGCAGCCTGGTGAAGTGGTGAGAGGGTATTTCTGGAGGTGATTCTGGAGATGGAATTGAATGCAGGTGTGCAACCTGGAAGTGGGTCAGCTCCGCCCCCTGTCACCACACACCTAACTGAGAGAAAGAAAAAAAAAGAGAACACAAACACAAGCCAAACACAAAAATCCAAACCTAAACCAAAACCATGACAGTACCCCCCCCCTCAAGGGACGCCACCTGGCGGCCCACCCGGTTTCCCAGGGTAACGTCGATAAAAGTCCCGAAGGAGAGTCTTGTCCAAAATAAGAGCCTTGCTCACCCATGACCGGTCCTCCGGACCGTACCCCTCCCAGTCCACGAGATACTGGAAACCACGGCCCCGGCGACGGACGTCCAGCAACCGGCGGACCGTGTGTGCAGGGTGCCCATCAATAACACGGGCGGGAGGGACGGGGTCGGCCGGAGGACTAAGTGGACTCAGAGCAACGGGCTTTAGGAGAGAAACATGGAAGGCAGGATGGATCTTGAGAGCAGGAGGCAACTTAAGTTTGACCACAGAAGGGTTAATGATCTTGTCAATAGGATATGGGCCAATGTACCTGGGAGCGAGTTTTCTGGACTCTACTTGCAGCGGTAAGTCTCTTGCCGACAGCCATACCTGCTGACCCACTTGATACTCTGGGGCTGGAGTCCTATGGCGGTCTGCAATGCGGCGATTACGTTCCGTGGTCCGTATGATGGCAGCCCGGGCCTCCTGCCAGACCCGATGGGCACGTCGAAGATGGGCCTGGACCGATGGTACAGCGATCTCAGTCTCCTGACTAGGGAAAAGAGGGGGTTGGAAACCCAGGGAAACCATGAACGGTGACATACCTGTGGCAGAGTGGACTAGGGAGTTGTGGGCATACTCCACCCATGGTAGATGGGTGGACCAGGAAGCTGGACACCGAGCTGCAACACACCTCAGGGATGCCTCCAGATCCTGATTGGCACGCTCTGTCTGGCCGTTGGTTTGGGGGTGATACCCAGAGGAGAGACTGACAGAGGCCCCCAGTGCCTGGCAGAAAGCCCTCCACACCCGAGAGGTGAACTGGGGACCCCGGTCTGAAACAATGTCTGAGGGGATCCCATGGAGGCGGAAAACGTGAATCACCAGCAGGTCAGCTGTATCCAACGCTGAGGGGAGCTGCTTTAGAGGAACAAAATGGACTGCCTTGGAGAAACGATCTACAATGGTTAGAATTACTGTATTACCCTCTGATGGTGGCAACCCTGTGACAAAGTCCACAGCGATGTTAGACCAGGGCCGCTGAGGGACAGGTAGGGGGCGTAGGAGGCCAGCTGGAGCTCGGTTGGAGGATTTGCTTCGGGCACAGACAGAGCAGGCGGCCACAAACTCCCTGGTGTCAGTGCTCATGGACGGCCACCAGAAGCGCTGTTGAAGGAGGGAAAGTGTCCGGTGATATCCAGGATGACACGCTACCTTGGAGGCGTGTCCCCATTGGAGCACAGGAGACCTTAGGGAGGGGGGAACAAAAAGGCGATCTGGTGGACAGGTATCAGGTGGTGGATGATCTTGGTGGGCCTCCTGGACCACCCTTTCGATCTCCCACCTGGCTGCTCCAACCACACAGGTGGGCGGAAGGATCTTCTCAGCTGGAGCCTCTTCCACCACAGGTGCAAACTGGCGTGACAGGGCATCAGGCTTTGCATTTCGGGACCCAGGGCGGTAGGTGAGGGAGAAGTGGAACCTTCCCAGGAACAGAGCCTTGACGACTGTTGAGCCTACGTGCAGAATGAAGATAAGCCAAGTTCTTATGGTCAGTCCAAACTATGAAAGGGTGTACTGCACCTTCTAACCAATGTCTCCACTCCTGTAGGGCCAGCACAACTGCAAGAAGCTCTCTGTTTCCCACATCATAATTCCTCTCCGCAGGTGTCAGACGACGGGAGAAGAAAGCGCAGGGGTGGAGCTTCTGATCTTCAGGGGAGCGTTGGGAGAGGATGGCCCCAACTCCTCTGTCAACCTCCACGATGAACTGCAAATCTGGGTCTGGATGAATGAGTACAGGGGCAGTGGAGAACATAGTCTTTAAAGCGTCAAATGCATCCTGAGCACTAGGAGTCCATACAAAGGGACGCTTAACTGAGGTGAGTCGAGTTAATGGTATTGCAATCTTACTGTAGTTCTTTATGAACCTCCTGTAAAAGTTTGCAAAACCCAGAAACCTTTGGAGCTGTTTTCGGGTCTCTGGAGTAGGCCAGTCCAAAACAGCCTGAATCTTGGCCGGATCAGGTTCCAACTGGCCCCTCCCAATCACAAACCCCAGAAACCCAACAGAGGGAGCATGAAACTGGCATTTTTCAGCTTTCACAGTTTGTTTTCCAAAAGTCTCTGGAGAACTGCCCGGACATGACTGACATGCTCCTGCTCACTTTGGGAGAAAATCAAAATGTCATCCAAGTAAACAAAAACAAACTTATCAAGCATATCTCGAAGAACATCGTTTATGAGAGCTTGAAAAACTGCGGGCGCGTTCGTTAAGCCGAACGGCATTACCTGATACTCAAAGTGTCCTAAATGAGTATTAAAAGCAGTTTTCCATTCATCTCCTTTCTTTATCCTTACCAAGTGGTAGGCGTTCCGGAGGTCCAGTTTAGTGAACAGGACTGCATCACGCAGAGGAGAGAAACCATGACAAAACGTTTTTTAAACGGTTGGCATGAATGTCTTTTCAACGTTTTTTAACGGTTGGCATAAACGTCTTTTCAACGGTTGGCATGAACGTCTTTTCAACGTCTTTTCAACGGTTGGCATAAACGTTTTTTAAACGTCTTTTCAACGGTTGGCATAAACGTCTTTTCAACGGTTGGCATAAACGTTTTTTAAACGTCTTTTCAACGGTTGGCATAAACGTTTTTTAAACGTCTTTTCAACGGTTGGCATAAACGTCTTTTCAACGGTTGGCATGAACGTTTTTTAAACGTCTTTTCAACGGTTGGCATAAACGTTTTTTCAACGGTTGGCATAAACGTTTTTTAAACGTCTTTTCAACGGTTGGCATAAACGTTTTTTAAACGTCTTTTCAACGGTTGGCATAAACGTCTTTTCAACGGTTGGCATGAACGTTTTTTAAACGTCTTTTCAACGGTTGGCATAAACGTTTTTTCAACGGTTGGCATAAACTTCTTTTCAACGGTTGGCATAAACGTTTTTTAAACGTCTTTTCAACGGTTGGCATAAACGTCTTTTCAACGTCTTTTCAACGGTTGGCATAAACGTTTTTTAAATGTTTTTTTAACGGTTGGCATAAACATTTTTTCAACGGTTGGCATAAACGTTTTTTCAACGGTTGGCATAAACGTTTTTTAAACGTCTTTTCAACGGTTTGCATTAACGTTTTTTAAACGTCTTTTCAACGGTTGTCATAAACGTTTTTTCAACGGTTGGCATAAACGTCTTTTCAACGGTTGGCATAAACGTTTTTTCAACGTTTTTCAACGGTTGGCATAAACGTTTTTAAACATCTTTTCAACGGTTGGCATAAATGTCTTTTCAACGGTTGTGTTACGACTTCACTACATGTGTGCGGATGTGATGCAGTGTGTGTGATGTAGTGGATGGCTGGACCTGTATCGAGGAGCAAGGGTGGGTTACTCACGGTCGCTGGCTGGAACGGGACCGGACGCCAGGCCTTCACCTGTTCCTCATCACACACCGGCGTTCACGGCGAGCCCAAGCGCGAGGGTTGCTTCGCCTCGGTGGCTCAGCGTTCAGGTTTTATTAAAAGCTTCTTTTCGTCGAGCGTAGGTGAGAATCTAAATCATAACACAAAACCAAAAACGAAAGCGGGGGAGACGAGACGCCACCTCTTCGGTCCTCTCGTTTCTTCCTTCTTCTCACACAGGTGCACCGCATCACTTAATGCATACGCACGCCCCCAGGAACCCCAACCCCGCCTCTTTCAGTCCAGCCAATGAAAGACGTGCCTGAGTGGGTGTGCTGTGGGTGTGTGTGCACTGTGTGTCTCATTCATAACAGTTGGCATAAACGTTTTTTCAATGGTTGGCATGAACGTCTTTTCAACGTCTTTTCAACGGTTGGCATAAACGTTTTTTAAACGTTTTTTCAACGGTTGGCATAAACGTTTTTTAAACGTCTTTTCAACGGTTGTCATGAACGTCTTTTCAACGTCTTTTCAACGTCTTTTCAACGGTTGGCATAAACGTTTTTTCAATGGTTGGCATAAACGTCTTTTCTTTTTTTTTCTTTTTTTTTTCTTTTTTTTGTCTGCATTGTGGATGACCACCACAAGGGGGGAAACCAATTCCAGAACTTAATGCATTTTTTTTTTTTTTGATGTGATACACCTTGTAACAGTTTGATCCTATACTAAAGTCTGGGGTGCCAGTCAGAGTCAAAGTCTGACAAATAAAAAATAATCAAAAATAATAAGAAGATCAATTACTGCACAAAAAGGTTATTGTTTCCCCACCCAGGACTTCATACATACTAACCCCACAAAATCAAGGACTCAACAACACTTTTCTTGTCAATTCACCTTCTAGTGTATTTACAAACAAACCAAACAATCCCACAGTTCACAGTTTATAGTTCAATTCAATGTTAACCCCAGGGGGAAGAACCAGTCCAATGTGTGTGTGAGTGTGTGAGTGACGTGCGTCAGCCCCGCCCACTTCCCCACAGATCCATCCACCGGGCGCGGAGGGATAATCCTCCAGCCCCGTTCGTCACGACCCAACGACTCTGCTCCCGACACAGTCCCCGTATATCGCCCACAGCCTAACAAGGAAGTTAATGCAATGTGTCACAGTATACCCAATCACCGCGATCAGAGACAATACATGATACAGCACCACAGCAACGTAAACAGTGGACTATACCTCCTGTCTGTATCGTCTGCAGTCAGTCAGTAGTCAGTCTCCAGCGTTTCTCACACACGCGTCTTCCCGGTTTCGAGGTCGGTTGCCGTCCCGGCACAACGACGGAGCAAATGCCTCTCACTGCCCGTGCGTAACAGCGTAAGTGGTTGCGGGCAGCAACTCGTAGTATTCACGGAGTGCTCCCGGTATGAATCAGAGAAGACCATGAATGAATGGGCTTCCGGTAGGCTGTTCTCATACTGCCCGGGTCTGAGTGTGGCGGCGATGATTGGACTGACGAGGCATGGGGGGCGGGGCAAGGTGTGATGTGTGGATTTGTGAATGAGGTGAGACGGGCACTAGGCTGAATCGCTACAACCTTAGTGAAGTGAAAAGGGGGAGGTGAGGGATTGTGAACAAGTGAGGAGTGGGGAAGATAGGTGTTGAGCTATATAGTAATTATAGTGCATGAAAAGACGTGCAGGGATGATGTGCCTGTGTGCTTGTGGGTACTGTTGACAGCCCATCAGGGGCCTGGGGTCGGTGTGGTATCCCTCAGAGCAGGAGGGGCACCCTGGGTGCCCGGCCGGCAGTCAACGGAAGTAGAAGGGGGCCAATTGGGATCCCAGGTCTGGACCGACAGTGCACAGGATCCTCCCGGAGCCAGAGCCAACCCCAGGCACGCGGGACAGGGCTGCCCAACATGCCCCCCCCAAACCTCCAGCCCCAGTCTCACCACCGGGGCCCCGAATTTGACCTTTTCAGCCATCTGTGTGGGTTGTGTGGTGCGTTAAAATAGGTGGGTTGGATAGTGGACGAGAGACTTCCCAACACCACTAAGCCATGCCCATCCCAAGTGTATGTAGTGCTTTTAAAATCAAGGGACAGATGGGGTGTAAGATGGGAGGCCCTGGCACACTACTGCCCCAAGGTCTGCTCCATCATGGATCCCCTTGGTCTACCACTAATCTGCCCCTTAGAAAGTGGATGTTTTATGTAAAAAATAGAATAAAATAAAATTTAATGGGCTGGTATTGGTCTGATTCATGCGTTGGAGGTGAGAGTTTTTGGTGTCATCGGGGCCCCACTGGCGAGAGCAGAGGAGGAAGAGGAGGGGGCCAGGGGCGCCCGCCCACGGCGCCCGCAGCAGGCACCGCACCCCGGGGGAACCGGCAAGCCAGCCATGGGACCAGGGACCAGTCAGGGACCCCAACGTCTCCGAGGACAGCGGCCGGGCGGTCCGGATGAACCCCCATCCGAGGGTGGTCCACCGCGCACAGGTTCCCCCTGAGAGGACGGAGGCCAACCAGGTTTCACGGGACAGGTGTCATTACGGGAGGAAAGATAAAAAAGAAAAAAAGATACATTTATTAAAGATGACATTAATAACTGGTAACAAATTGTGTTGAACTCATGGCATTCTCGTACAGGCTGCGTATGACTAAACCCTATAACTAAATATTTAGATTAAGTGAGTCAACGAATGGAGCCCATTTTTGTGTGAAAAGTGTTAGTTGATTTCTACGACCGGCAGATATTTTTTCTAATGAGATATATTCTGCTATGAGGTTCAGCCAGTGGTTAATGTTGAGTGATTGTTTATTTTTCCAATTTACAAAGATTGTTTTCTTGGCCATGGTGAGGGTTACCAGAAGAGTTAGGGAATAACTACTTTGAAGGTTTATTGTTGACAGGTCACTGATTAAACACAGGGTTGGGGATAATGGGATCTGATGGTCAAAAATGTCGGACAGCTTTTGTATGACTGTTGACCAGAAGCGTTGGACAGGTGGACATAGCCATAAAGCATGTAAGTATGTGTCTGTTGTGTTTTGAGTGCACTGGGTGCATAAGTCTGACTGAGTGAAGCCCATTCTGCACATCTTTTGTTGGGTAATATGTATTCTGTGAAGTATTTTAAATTGAATAAGCTGAATGTTGGTGTTTTTTGTCATTGTGAATGTGTTTTTAAAAACCTGTGTCCAGAATACAGGATCTGGGGGCACTCCCAGATCTCTTTCCCATTTTATAGTTGGGAGATGTATCAAACCAGTCTCTGCCAATAATTTATATATTTTAGAGAGGTTTTTCTTATTTTGGGGGGAAATTTTTGTTATTATTTGGACAATATCTGGTAGCTGTAGTGTGGTTTGGGGAGTTGGGATTCTATTCTTGATTACTTTTGTTAGCTGTAAATACTGGAGGAAGTTTCCCTGTCTTATTTCGAAGGCACTTAAAAGATTTGTGTATGATAATAGTTCGTTATCTTTGAAGAGGTGGTGGAGATGTGTTATTCCCTTTTGTTCCCAGGTGTTGACCCCTCCTTGAACCGCCACCTTACCGTGGTGGAGGGGTTTGAGCACCCGAATGATCCTGGGAGCTATGTTGTCCGGGGCTTAATGCCCCTGGTAGGGTCTCCCAAGGCAAACAGGTCGCAGGTGACGGGTCAGACCAAGAGCGGTTCAAAACCCCTGATGGACGACAAAAGATCAAGGACGTGTATGTCGCCCGGATTGGCGTCACCGGGGCCCCACCCTGGAGCCAGGCCTGGGGTCGGGGCCCGCAGGCGAGCGTCTGGTGGCCGGGCTCCGTGGGCCCACGGGACCCGGCCGGGCGCAGCCCGAAGGAGCGACGTGGGCCCGCCCTCCCGTAGGCCCACCACCCGCAGGAGGGTCCAGAAGGGGATGGTGCCAAGGGATTTGGGTGGCGGTCGTGGGCGGGGGCCCCGACGACCCAATCCGCGGACAACGACTCTGGCTTTAGGGACATGGAATGTCACCTCGCTGGGGGGGAAAGAGCCTGAGCTGGTGCAGGAGGTTGAGAGGTATCGGCTAGAGATAGTCGGGCTCACCTCCACGCACAGCCTGGGCTCTGGAACCCAACTCCTTGAGAGGGGTTGGACTCTTTTCCACGCTGGAGTTGCCCAAGGTGAGAGGCGGCGGGCTGGCGTGGGCTTGCTAATAGCCCCCCAGCTCAGCCGCCATGTGTTGGAGTTCTCCCGCTTAACGAGAGGGTCGTTTCCCTGCGCCTTCGGGTCGGGGATAGGTCTCTCACTGTTGTGTCGGCCTACGGGCCAAACAGCAGTGCAGAGTACCCGGCCTTCTTGGAGTCCCTGGAAGGGGTGCTGGAAAGCGCTCCAACTGGGGACTCCATTGTTCTGCTGGGAGACTTCAACGCTCACGTGGGCAACGACAGTGATACCTGGAGAGGTGTGATTGGGAGGAATGGCCTCCCCGATCTGAACCCGAGTGGTGTTCTGTTATTGGACTTCTGTGCTAGTCACAGTTTGTCCATAACAAACACCATGTTTGAGCATAAGGGTGTCCACCAGTGCACGTGGCACCAGGACACCTTAGGTCGGAGGTCGATGATCGACTTTGTAGTCGTATCATCTGACCTCCGACCGTATGTCTTGGACACTCGGGTGAAGAGAGGGGCTGAGCTGTCAACTGATCACCACCTGGTGGTGAGTTGGATCCGCTGGCGGGGGAGGAAGCCGGTCAGACCTGGAAGACCCAAGCGTATCGTGAGGGTCTTCTGGGAACGTCTGGCAGAATCCCCTGTCAGGGAGGTCTTCAACTCCCACCTCCGGGAGAGCTTTGCCCGGATTCCGAGGGAGGTTGGAGACATTGAGTCCGAATGGACCATGTTCTCCGCCTCCATTGTTGACGCGGCCAACCGGAGCTGTGGCCGTAGGGTCACCGGCGCCTGTCGCGGCGGCAATCCCCGAACCCGGTGGTGGACGCCGGAAGTAAGGGATGCTGTCAAGCTGAAGAAGGAGTCCTATCGAGCTAGTTCATGGGACTCCCGAGGCAGCTGATGGGTATCGGCAGGCCAAACGAGCGGCAGCCCGGGCGGTCACGGAAGCAAAAACTCGGGTCTGGGAAAAGTTCGGGGAGGCTATGGAGGAGGACTACCGGGCGGCCCCGAGGAAATTCTGGCAAACCATCCGACGCCTCAGGAGGGGGAAGCAGTGCTCCGCCAACACGGTTTACAGTGGAGGGGGGGAGCTGTTGACCTCGACAGGGGATATCGTCGGGCGGTGGAAGGAATACTTCGAGGATCTCCTCAATCCCACTGACACACCTTCCACTGAGGAAGCAGAGGCTGAGGACCCAGAGGTTGATGCATCCATTACCCAAGCTGAGGTCACCGAGGTAGTTAGGAAACTCCTCGGCGGCAAGGCAGCGGGGGTGGATGAGATCCGCCCTGAGTACCTCAAGTCTCTGGATGTTGTGGGGCTGTCGTGGCTGACACGCCTCTGCAACATCGCGTGGCAGTTGGGGACAGTGCCTCTGGATTGGCAGACCGGGGTGGTGGTTCCCCTCTTCAAAAGGGGGACCGGAGGGTGTGTTCCAACTATCGGGGGATCACACTACTCAGCCTCCCGGGGAAAGTCTATTCCAGGGTACTGGAGAGGAGAATTCGGCCGATAGTCGAACCCCGGATCCAAGAGGAACAATGCGGTTTTCGTCCCGGCCGTGGAACACTGGACCAGCTCTATACCCTCCGCAGGGTGCTCGAGGGTTCATGGGAGTTTGCCCAACCAGTCCACATGTGTTTTGTGGATCTGGAGAAGGCATTCGACCGTGTCCCACGTGGCATCCTGTGGGGGTGCTCCGGGAGTATGGGATCGGGGGCCCTCTGCTGAGGGCTGTACGGTCCCTGTATGACCGGAGCAGGAGCTTGGTTCGCATCGCCGGCAATAAGTCAGACCTGTTCCCGGTGCATGTTGGACTCCGGCAGGGCTGCCCTTTGTCACCGGTTCTGTTCATCATCTTTATGGACAGAATTTCTAGGCGCAGCCAAGGGCCGGAGGGGGTACGGTTCGGGAGCCACTTGATTTCATCTCTGCTTTTTGCGGATGATGTTGTCTTGCTGGCTCCCTCGAGCCAGGACCTGCAGCGTGCACTAGGGCGGTTTGCAGCCGAGTGTGAAGCAGCTGGGATGAGAATCAGCACCTCTAAATCCGAGGCCATGGTTCTCGACCGGAAAAAGGTGGCATGCACCCTTCAGGTCGGGGGAGAGATCCTGCCTCAGGTGGAGGAGTTCAAGTATCTCGGGGTCCTGTTCACGAGTGAGGGAAGGATGGAGCGCGAGATCGACAGGCGGATCGGTGCAGCGGCTGCAGTCATGCGGTCACTGTATCGGTCCGTTGTGGTGAAGAGGGAGCTAAGTCGAAAGGCGAAGCTCTCAATTTACCGGTCGGTCTACGTTCCTACCCTCACCTATGGTCATGAAATCTGGGTAGTGACCGAAAGAGCAGGGTCGCGATTACAAGCGGCCGAAATGAGCTTCCTTCGCAGGGTGGCGGGGCGCTCCCTTAGAGATAGGGTGAGGAGCTCGGTCACCCGGGAGGAGCTCGGAGTAGAACCGCTGCTCCTCCACATCGAGAGGAGTCAGCTGAGGTGGCTCGGGCACCTGTATAGGATGCCCCCTGGACGCCTCCCTCGTGAGGTGTTCCGGGCATGTCCCACCGGGAGGAGGCCCCGAGGAAGACCCAGGACACGCTGGAGTGACTACGTTGCTCGGCTGGCCTGGGAACGCCTCGGGGTGCCCCCGGAAGAGCTGGAGGAAGTGTCGGCGGAGAGGGAAGTTTGGGGATCCCTGCTCCGACTGCTGCCCCCGCGACCCGACCCCGGAAGAAGCGGAAGATAATGGATGGATGGATGGATCCCAGGTGTTGAAATGAAGAGTTTTTTTTATTGCTTTTGAAATCTGGATTATGCCAAATTGGGGATAAAAGGCTGGGTTGTAATTGCGATTTTGTGATTTCTAGAATTTTCCACCAAGCAGAAAGTGTTGAGGCGACCATTGGATTATTAAAGCAGCTATGGTATCTTATTGTGTTAGTGATGAATGGAAGATCTGAAAGTTTTATGCTGTTGCAGTCTATCTGTTCTAGTTCGAGCCATGAATTGTGGTCTGTAGTTGGGTGTAACCATTTAAGCAGATATTGTACTTGATTTGATAAGTAGTAATTCATGAAATTTGGTGCATCTAAACCGCCTTCTAATTTATTCTTTTGAAGCGTGCATAGACTAATTTTTGGTGTTTTATTTTTGGAGTAGAATTTTATAATTGCCGAGTCTAGTGAGTTAAACCATTTTACTTTTGGTTTGAACGGAATCATGGAAAACAGGTAATTTATTTGTGGCAAAATTTTCATCTTCACTGTAGATATTCGTCCTATGACGGAAATTGGGAGATTGTTCCAGCGTTTCAGGTCACTACATATTTTATCTAATAGTGGTGTAAAATTCTGGTGGACCAGATCTGATAGCTTGGCTGAAATATTTATACCTAGATATCTTATGCTGCCCACCGGGAATGAAAATTTTAAGTTTTGGATCACCGGATTCCATGAGTTTTCCGTTATTGGAAGTATTGTTGATTTTGACCAGTTAATTGAATAGTCCGAGAGTTGTGAAAAGTTTGTTATGAGATCGCAAATTTCTCGTACTGATGTTTCTGGTTCTTGTAGGTACAGTAAAATGTCGTCCGCATACAAATTAATTTTGTGCTCTGATTTCGTGGACCGGATACCTACAATATTGTTATTCTGGCGAATTGCTGTGGCCAGTGGTTCGATGAATATTGCGAATAATAACGGTGAGAGTGGGCACCCTTGTCTTGTTCCTCTCTGCAGGGTAAAGGTTTGTGATGTTATCCCATTGGTGGTAACTGTGGCTTTAGGAGAATTATATAGGGTTGATACCCAATGAATAAATGATTCTCCAAAGCCAAATTTCCGTAGGGTGGCGAAGAGGAATGACCTATTTACTTTGTCGAAGGCTTTCTCAGCATCCAGCGACATAATAATTGCTTTGGTATTGCTACGTTGTATTTTGCTAATTAGATTGAGGGCTCTTCTAACGTTGTTATTTGACTGACGGCCTTTAATGAATCCTGTTTGATCATTATGTATGATGGACGGGATTATTGTTTCCAGCCTTCCAGTAAGAGCTTTAGAAATGATTTTAATATCAGTGTTTATAAGTGAAAGAGGACGGTAGCTGGAGGGAAGTGTGGGGTCTTTATCTGGTTTAAGTAGTAGTTTGATTGTAGCTGTATTCATATGAGATCTTATATGACCCCTATTTTTTTTATCTCCGAGACTGTCCTGAGAAATAGTGGTGCTAGAATTGGCCAAAAATGTTTTAAAAACTCAGTGGGAAAACCATCTGGGCCTGGGGCCTTACCTGTTGGCATTTTGTCTAATGCAGTCTCTAAGTCTTTAAGAGTAAGGGGGGCGTCTAGAATGTTTTTGTGTTCTGTGGATAGTTTAGGTAGGTTTAGGTTGTTTAGAAAGGCCTGGATATCTTGTGAGTCTGGATTATTATCTGCTGAATATAAATTCTGATAGAATGTATAAAATATCTGATTAATTTCTTGGGGAGATTGTGTGTGATTGCCGGTCTGATTTTGGATTGTTGATATAAGGGTTTTTTCTTTATTGCGTTGGAGTAGACTTGCTAGGAATTTACCCGATTTATTACTGTATTCAAAATTATTATATCTAAGCTGCTGTATAATAAAGTTGTTTTGTTTTTTTTTACAAAATATTGTCCAGTTGTGATTTAATACTCTGGAGCTGACTCCATATTTGTTCACTTGGGTTGCTAGCATATTCTTCTGTTAGCTGTTTGATTTTTTCCTCAATGGTCTTTTCTGCTTGTAATTCCTGTTTCTTCTTAAAGGAGGAGTATGATATAATTTTGCCTCTAATTACAGCCTTCCCGGTTTCCCATATCAAGGATGGCGATGTATTTGGAGTGTCATTATATTCTAGAAAGTTTGCCCACTCCTGTTTTACCATTTTGTCAAAATCTGGATCCTTTAAGAGAGAGATATTAAAGCGCCATGTTGAGGGTGGTTTATGGGTAGTTTTTAATTGCAGCTTAAGAGATATTGGGGCATGGTCACTGATAATAATCGGGTGTATCTCTGTAGCAATTTTTTGTAAGATGGAGTTACTTGAGAGGAAAAAGTCAATTCTTGAGAAAGAGCGGTGTACAGGGGAATAGAAGGTATATTCCCTTTTAGACGGGTTTTTGAGTCTCCAGCAATCCCCTAGTCCAAGGTCATTTATATAGTCTTGTATTACTTTAGCTGACTGTGATTGCTTTATATGCCCTGATGAATTCGATCGATCTATCGATGGATTTAAAACTATATTGAAATCAGCTCCTATTATGGTTGTTGAACTATCTGATAAGTTAGATATTAAGGAGAGGACTGTATGGAAAAAGGCTGGGTCATCATTATTAGGGGCGTAAATATTGGCAATAGTGTATGTTGTATTAAATATTGTTGCCTGAATAATGATATAACGACCTTCCGGATCTGTTAACGTATTAGTTACAGTCAGGGGTAGCCTCTTATGGACCAGGATGGATACTCCCCTTTGTCTGGTGTTATAGGAAGAGGAGAAGACTTGATTGAAGCTTGGATTTTTTAGAGATTTTTCCTCTGTTTTCAGCAAGTGGGTTTCTTGTAGAAGGAAAATGTCTGCCTTCAACGTGTTAGTGACGTAGTTTAAAATTTTCAATTTTTTTGTCTGTGAACGAATGCCATGAACATTCCAGGAGACGAAGGTTAACTGTGACATTAGAGTAAGGATTTAGTCAATCTATGTATGAGTATGACGTGTGCATGGGGCAAACCATGTTTCTTGTCTCCAGCAGAGTCATCAGGCCATGTGCTGTCTTACCCATTTCCTTGATAGGCAACCAGAAGCACAAAATAATTAGTACATTCACACATCTTACACACACAGGGGTTACAAGGGAGGGGGAGTGCATGATGTCAAAGGAGGTGAGTGAGAGGGATAAGGGGAGGGAGGGAGGAAGAAAGACGAAAAGGAAGGAGAGGAGCCGGGGGATTCGGGGGGGGAGGAGTTTAGGTAAAGGGAGCACAGTATGATACATTTAGGCCTAGATCTTGTGAGATTCTCTTTTTTTTTTCCTCTTTCTCTCTTTTGTTCATTGTTACATGCATCAGTTATGAAGTCTTATACATATCATACACAAAGTTATCACAGATTCAAAACATGATTAATTTATAGTCAAATGAGTGACGTGATTTTGTTATTGTTGTTGTTGTTATACTTATCCTGTTCAGAAGAGCCAGGGAGTGATGTTGGCGTCCCGGAGCAGCTGCCCATCAATATATAACTTGTCCACCACAAGCGAGGTCCGTTTCCCTCTCTGCCTGTGCTCTTTCAGGATAGGATATAACACTTTGCGCCTCTCGTTGATTTCTTTGGGAAATTGGTCGTTCATCCCGAATGATGTGCCTTTCAGCTCGCGTCCTTTACCCTTCACCTGCACTTTCTGTTGGTAGTGCTCAAACTTAACGATGATTGGGCGTGAACGTTGATTCGCCTTGGGTCCGAGCCTGTGGACGCGGTGGAAGGTGATGTTGTTGACCGTCTCTTGCGGTATCTTGAGGGAAGTAATCATGAATTTCTTTACCAGGTCTTCAGGGTTGTCTGGAGTGTTTTCCGGAATACCAGAAAATATTAAATTGTCCCTCATGCTCCTGGACTGAATGTCGAGAACCGTTTCTTGAAGTTGTTTGTTTTCTTTTTTAAGGAGATCGATTTGCGAGGTGACCGTCGATAGGGTGGAGCGGAGCTCCGCGTTGTCCCTCTGCATGTCGTTAATCTGTTGGTAGGAAAACTCGACGCTAACCTTGAGATCTTTAATCTCCTGGTGGAGCAAGCCGAGGACCTCGAGTTTCTTGTTTATAGATTCCAAGACGGTGAAGTCGGAGCTTAGGAGGTCTTGTGTGTCGGTTGCTGAGTCCGTCTTCTTCCTTTTCTTGTCTGCTGGAGCCTCCATGGCGCACTCGAAGAAGTAATGGTCGATAAATTCCTCGAGGTCCTCCACTCTTGCTGGTGGTGCAGACTAGAGCTGTCCTTGGTCGGATGGTTTGGTTTGTTTGTGTGTTAGTTAGTTTCAAATGATCGCAGTTTTCCGAGAGATTTGTTGTTGTCTAGCGGCAGTGAGCCACCATGTTGGATTCCGAAAATCTTGCCGAGTCTCGCGATGTCACAGCATATCGCCCCCCTCCTATACCGGAAAAGGCATAAATGTCTTTTCAACGGTTGGCATAAACATTTTTTAAACGTCTTTTCAACCAAAAAATGTTTGCTGGGAATCAATACAATCTATTTTGAGAGCTACAACGGAAATGATTATCAACCAAAATTAAACAAATACGTGTTTTGCGACACGTTGACGTTGTAACCGCTTTTTAGACGGTTGAAAAGAGGTTGAAAAACGTTCAAACCTTACTACCTGGTTTCAACTGGAAATCAACGTTGAAATTACGGTTTGTGTTTGCTGGGAGGCTACAGCAGCTTGACCCAACAGAGCTGCAAAAAAAATCATGACAGGCCTACGACGTCTTATTTTGACCGAGTTACATTCAATGACCGTAATAAATTCACCCCAACGTTTTTTTTTCTTCTTTTCGATCGATCAGCTGTGTTTACCCAGAGTGGTCGCTCTGTGTTTACCATTTCAGACGTCCGTCTGTCTGATTCGAGACACGGCTGCTCGGTGGAGTGAGTGCTGGTGTGTCTCGCTGTGACTCTGGAGCTGTGTCCCGGTTCAGGGGCTGCAGCCTGAACCGTGACACAGCTTCGGTCTCGGATGCTGCGTTAGCTAACGTCACCTTAGCTCGCCATCATGCCCTGCTCTGTCATGGAGCGTGTCTGGTTACGTGTGGGACGCTAGAGGGCGGCCGCGGCCACCAAGCGCTTTTTTTCTCACAGTGTGCTCTTTCAATTCAATGAAACTTTATTGATCGCTGTAAAATCTCACCAAAAGGAACGGAAAGGAACGGAGTAACGCAGCGTTTGGTAACGGGAACGGAGTTACTGATTTAAAAAAACAACGCGTTACGTTATTAGTTACTGAAAAAAGTAACGGCGTTACGTAGCGGCCTTACGTAACGGCGTTACGAATAACGCGTTACTACCCAACACTGCTCGTGAACAATCATTATTTTTCTTGGCTTGTGCCTCCGTCCTGACAGGATGACCAACTATCACACATTACAGCTGAGCAACGCCACAAGGCCGGTAATGTTAGGTTTTCAGATGGAGGTTAGATATTGAACAGAGTGCTGGCAAACACCAGGCTAAAGAGAGAGGAGCAGCAGAGCTCCTCTGACAGGCAGTCAGCTGCGGGTGAGTTGACAGGTGACTGACTGTGTAAAACGTGTTTTTTTTGTTGTTTTTATTTTTTTTTATGGTGGCACTATCCGTACAGGTGAGGCACAACGTCCGTTTGTTGTCAGACCTCCTTCACAGGTAGAGGCTACTGCTGCCTAACTGGCACATTCAGTTTTTTTGTTTGTTTGTTTTTTTGTTGCAATCTTTTTACAGTCTATGGCTGCAATGTATGAAAGTCAGGTCGACACGCCCCCATGAGTTGACAGAGCTAATTAAAAAAAACAACCAGTTCTTCAGAAACATGTGGTTCCAGAAAGGTTTTGCTATGTTAACTATGGGCTACCATTCAGATCTTATGACCTAACAGGCTAAATCATTTTCCATGTTGTTCATCTAAGGGTTTTCTGAATTCAACAAAGCAAAAAAGAAAAGGCCAGTGCAGAGGGGCAGAGCAGCCTTGTTTGTTTGTTTGTTTATTTATTTAAACAGGGACAGTGCACAGAAAACACATTATGTCAGGAACTCAAGGGCAACACAACACAGAGTCAGAGGTTCAGGCAAAATCAGGGTCGTTTATTCCAGAAAAGGGTCAACACCAGGAGGTCAAAAACACAGGCAACAGTACAGGTCCGGCAGGCTAGCTCAAGGTCAAAAACACTTAACAGGTCACACGAGGAAAACTCAAAGAAACAATGCTGGAACGTTCACCACAATACGACGAGACGATCTGGCACAGGAGGAATGGGGAGCACAGCTTATAAGCCACACACTAGGGAGACAACGAGACACAGGTGAAACACATTGGGGCGGGGAAAGCAATCACACAAAGGGAAACTTGACAGGAAGACAGGGGTAGGACACAGACGTCAAAATAAAACAGGAAATGAGACAGAACACTCAGAAACCTAACAGTCTAATGCCTAGACCACATCATGTGGTCCTGACAGTACCCCTCCCCTAGGGCCGACGCCTGGCGGCCCAGGACCACCAGAGGTCTCCCTGTGGAAGGCTCGGATGAGCTGTGGGTCCATTATGTGGCGGGAGGGGACCCAAGACCGCTCCTCTGGGCCGTATCCTTCCCAATCCACCAAATACTGCAGACCACGCCCCCGCCGCCTCACCGCCAACAACTTCCTCACAGAGTAAACGGGACCCCCATCCACAATCCGGGGGGGCGGAAGGGCTTTGGAGGCAGGGACAAGTGGACTTTCTCTGACCGGCTTGACGCGGCTGACGTGGAAGGTAGGATGGATCCGGGATGACCTGGGAAGTCTGAGCCTCACAGCGGAACTATTAATAACCTTTGATGGGAAATGGACCAATGAACCTGGGGGCCAACTTACGGGAATAGCCTTTGAGTGGAAGATCTCGGGTGGAAAGCCAAACCCTCTGTCCCAGGGTGTATGCTGGGGCTGGTCGGCGGCGGCGGTCAGCAGACGTCTTGTACGACTGTGAGGACTTGAGGAGAGCCCTCCTGGCCCGCACCCACATCCCCCTGCATCTCCGGACCATCGCGGCCGCCGAGGGAACAGCAACATCCTTCTCAAGCGCCTGGAAGAGAGGAGGCTGAAACCCAAATACCACCTGGAAGGGGGTTAGACTGGTGGATGCTGAAGGCAGGGTATTTTGGGCATACTCAATCCACATTAGGGTTTTAGACCAGGCAGAGGGATTTTGTGATGTCAAGCATCTGAGTCCTGTTTCAAGGTCCTGGCTCAGCCTCTCGGTCTGTCCATTACTTTGACGATGGTAGCCGGATGTGAGGTTGGGTTGGGCGCCTATAGACCAGAGCGGCTTTTTTATGCAAATGAGGATGACTGAGGCATTCTGGGTAATTTAGGGGCAGCGCCCGGCATTTTTAAATACCCTCCATTCAAAACGTCAACATGGTGAAGAGTTGTTGTGTCGCTGGATGTCACAACAACATTAAAAAAAATCCACTCCTCCGGTTTTCGCAACTTCCTTGCCGAGTTAGGTACCCGGAGAGACGGCTTTTGTGGCTACAAGCAATAAGAAGAGAGGATAAAGGGAAGCTGTGGGACCCCCTTTCCCCACATCACTATGTGTGTGGAGAACATTTTATAACAGGTAAGACTAACTTTAGCTGACGTAATTGTTGGTTATCAAATGCTTTAGCCAAATTAATGATGATTGTTTATGTAATAAAAAGTCATAGCTAACGATTTTATTGTAACCGTTAACTATCCCAGTGTTTATTAACGTTAGCTACCGAAGCCTGAAGGCTAACACGTTAGCTAGTCCAAACTGTAATAGAATTCATTTCATACCCACTGCAATACAGATCAAAAACTCCTCAATCTGATTAACTAATTCAGTCACCATAAGCATCCTGGACCCAGCACTTTTTTAACTTCTTAACTTTTTAGCCTTCTACACGCATCTCGTATTCATACATTTATTTCTTTTTTATTCTGGGTTTTAATACACTATGTGTTTTTATGTCTTCATGTATTTTTACTCAGTGTTTGTGATCTGTGTTGTTGTTGTCTGTATTGTCTTGCTGCTGCTCTGTGACATTTTAAATTTTCCCTCGGGGATTAAATAAAGTATTTCTAATGATTTCTAAAACCTGCTGCTTCTGTACTGTATTGCTCTGCACTTTACTGCTGATTGCACTCTGATAGGATGCCAAACTGCTTTTCGTTGTACTGTACTTGTGCTGTATAATGACAAAACATTTTTGAATCTAAACTAATGAAGCTAGCACTAACTTTGATATCATAATTTCAGGGTTCCACATCAACGACAGAATTCACCCTGACTATGTGCCGTCCATATTTCACCACCGTAAGCAGACCCTCTCTGGTCTCAAAAAACTGAACCGCTTCAGAAGTGCTGCAAAACGAGCTGCTGTAAGTGTGTTACGAAGGCAGAAAAAGAGACCCAGAGGAACATCTGTGGCAGATGATGGACCTAATGAAGCCCTTGATGTCGTGGCAGAAGGTGAGAGGGCTCAGATGGCTGACCTTGACGATCTAAGACCAGACGTCCAGGCCAGTGAAACTGTTGATGTCCATCATCCATTGGCCCAAGATGAGAGGGCTCAGATGATGGCCGAAATTGATCATCTGCGACGAGAGAGAGATGAAGCAAGAAACACCCTGCAACTGAGAGAGAGCTGGACAAGAGACCGCCTGAGTGCCAATTCGGTAAAGGGAGATGATGTGAAATGCAAGATAATGACTGGACTCACGTGGACTATGTTTACAGCTCTGCACTCCTACCTGGCAAAATTCTACTCTAGAAAAAACTGCAAGATATCAAGTGAAGACCAGCTGTTTCTCACCCTGCTGAAGTTGAGACAGAATCCATCCTTCACCATGCTGAGCCACATCTTGGACCTTAGTCGAACATCAATCAGAGACCTGTTCCAAAGATGGATCGATCTGATGGCCAGCAAGATTGCATTTCTGATTCACTGGCCAGACCAGGAATCAATGTCATGCACAGTCCCATCAAAAATGAAGGCCACATTCCCTAACCTCACCTCTATAATTGACTGCTTCGAAATTCGAATTGAACACTCCAAAAAGCTGAAGGCTAGGTAAGTAGGCTACATATGTACAACCATTGTTCTTAATAATAGTAATAATAAATAATAATAATATATTTTGTTTGTGAAGCACTTTTCATTCACAGGAATCTCAAAGTGTTAAAACCTACAACATTAAAACAAATCTGTTTACTAAGACATGGATTCTTCTATTAATTTTTTCACAGGGCAAAATCTTACTCCAACTACAAAAGCTGGACAACAGTAAAATACTTCATAGCGTGCCATCCAGCTGGCAGCATCACATTCCTCTCAAGAGGCTGGGGTGGCAGAGCCTCTGATGTGAAGATTGTCAGAGAGTCAGGTTTCATCTCCCCCTCATACCACCAACCAGGCGACCAGGTAAGGAATAGGAGTGCATTCATAGGGCTCTATTTTGCCGGCGCAACTCTGGGTGGCGCAGCGAGGCGAACCCTGGTGCAGCTGGCGGAGAGCTATTTTGCTCCAGTGCACCAGGGCGCGCAGCGGATTTGCTAAATTGGCAGACTTCTGTGCGCCAAGATGGGTGTGGTCGCGCAGCAGGAGGAGGTGTCGACAGATTCACCTTGGCGTAGTGACATTTTCGTGCTAAAAGGCCGCGTCGAGACTGCACCGAAAGCTCGCCAGCTCCAAGCAGGTCTAACCTCGGCGCAAGGCGGAGCGCAGCCAGTCTAGTCGTATTTTGACTGCCCAGGGTCTAGTGCGCAACCGTCACCAAGATCTAACGGGCAGCTTTCCACAGTTCCAGGCACATTTAAATGCAATAAACAGTAACAACAACCACTATTTAATATAACTATCTGAATCTGCACACACATTTATATCTATGTCACTGTCCCGTCACATCTGATGACAGATCAAAGGCTGTCCGCGTGCGTAATGTTAACTCAACCTGACTAAATTAACACAGAGGAAACCAGGAGCAGAAAAAAAAAAAAAAGCAGCTGTGGATGTTCTACGAGCAGGTGGATGACTGCATGTTGCTGCTGTGTTGACATTAAGCATTGTGCCATTACGATGATCCGCTATATTTATTTATTTACTTATTGATTAATTAGAGGAGCGGCCGTGTCATCACGAGACCATAACGAAAAACTGAAAACAAATAAACTATAATCTCTCTCAGCAAACCACAATCAGTCTCTGCATCAGATAGTGCTGCAACGTGAGCAGATATTCACCTGTTCATCTCCTGTCTCAGGAAAGAAAGGAAAGAAAAGAGAGTCACTCCGCAATGCCTCCTTTACGCACAGTTGCAGTTACGCATGGCAGATGTTGTGTCTGTGCACACACGTTTAAATATAGGTTACTAAATATAAGTGTCTTTATTAATGGAAAATAGGTGTGTGTGTATTTTCTTTTCCTCTTTTTTTTTTTTACTGGGCTCTCATTATGTCAGAGCAAACCTGGGTAACAATGTTAGTGACGTCTTCACAGACTACTTTTGCATAGTCATCCCGTGAGGTCTGTTCGCGAGACCATGTTCAGACCCTGCAGCTTGGACCGGATCAGAACATCACTTTCCTCCCGTCTCTCTACTTCCTCCTGCACGGTGTGAAAAAAACTCCCGCGGAGGATTTAAAGGAGAGGAGAGGAGCTCATTTGATTGGTGAAGAACGGACTCGGCTGAGTTAAACCCACTCTCCGCCCCCTACGCCACTTCCCTCCTACTTGCGCCTGTGGGAGGGATGTGGGTGGGATGCGCTCCGTCGTACATAGAAGCAAAATCGCAAAATGCACCGAGACACACCCCTTTGGCGCGGCGGACGTGAGGCGAACGGAGAATCCGCCACGCCTGCGCCTGGTTCACGAAAATAGAGCCCAAAGTTGCTCCAAAAGTCATGCCATATCATTGATCCTCAATAATGTGCAGGTATCAGTACTATGACCATTCAACCATCTAATTAACTAAATGCGTCTCGTTCTTTCAGATCTTGGCAGACCGTGGGTTCACCTTAAAAGAGGACTTTGCACTGCTTGGTGTCTCACTGCTAACCCCGGCCTTCACTCGTGGCAAAAAACAACTCCCAGGGAGGGAGGTTGAACAGTCCCGGGTCTTGTCGAACATCAGGATCCATATCGGTAAGTATACTAAAGCAATACTTGAAGAATCAAAACTTAAGTTTGGGGAGTCAACAGCAATCAACTCCATCTAAAATATAACAGTGGTTCCTGAATGCACATATTGTTATGTCTCAGCTGCCTTAGAGCCATAAACAGAGGGAAACAATGCCAGAATGAGGATTCAAATTATTCATTTAATAACAAAGAAAATCTGAGTGTGAGGCGTAAGCCACAGCTGATCTCCCAATACATAAAACTTAAAAGTGATTTATTATTCTTCTTCTTATTATTATTATTGTTATTATTATTATTATTATTATTAATATTATAAACATAGAACCATGGGAGAGTTATGTAAATAGTTAAGCGCTTTTTCTTCCAGAACGAGTGATTGGCGTCTTGAAGGGGAGGTTCCATATCCTGGATGGCCCACTTCCGTTGACCCAAGTGAAATCCCTGCAAGATGAGCTGGAAAAGAAAGAGATGGCCAGGGTTGACAAAATTGTACACGTGTGTGCAGCATTGGTAAACATATCTAGCAGTGTGGTGTTCAACAAGAACAGAGTGGGAGATAAGTAGGAAAAAGTGGTGATGGGGAGGGGGGTATAAGAGATGGGGTTTTCATGGTGTTCCTTTGTTTTGTTTTTATGCTCTGTGAGGAACTTTGTAATGGCATGTATGAAAAGTCTAGTCAGTCTATTAAATGACCAATGAGACTGTATTGAAGTGTCTTGATTTCAAACCATTGCACAGATGCCATACTCAACCCTGATCTTAATCCAACTACAAGGCTCTCTTGTCTACCTTACTGCACTGCTGTCCTCTCTGCACTGTTAGACGACTCTCCTCTCTCCTGCATAAATTGTGACATGATTTTATTGTCTGTCTCCTGTCTCAGTGATGATAGTTCAAGTAGTTATGACAAAACAATTATTTTCTTAATGGAATGAATAATGATATAATTTTAATGGATATCCTCTCCTTCCAGCTCTCATGGCCCAGTGTAGTGTTTTTAGCTCAGTAAAGTTTGGTTTTACCTGAACCTCCTGGTCTACCTCGGGGGCAGCCAGACGATGTTATATGTGCTTTGCCCAGAACCTGCTGATGATGTCGACAGCTTCGAGGATGAAATCTTCATCACGAGGGACACGGAATATAATGCTCTGCTGTGGGGTCCAGGTGATGAAATCAGCATATTGAGCTTCACACACAAACATTTGAAGCTGCACCTGTTAAAACACAGAAGGGTGTATTTCTGCAGTGTATTTGTATGGATCTCAGACTTAGCTATTGGTAATGATGTTCAAAAGATTTGTTATTGTACCTGTGTATAGTACGGGTGGTCCTTCTTCAAGGACATCAAGGTCTCCAGGTGTCCACCTTTGGCCTGTGTCCACTGGTCCACAGGTGTCTTCTCCTTTGCCCACTTAAAGGGGCATTTTGACTCCAGCGTCCCCTTACCACAACACTCACATGAGACGTAGCCATCACAGGAGACTCCAATGTAGGGTTTCGCTCTGCACACTCGAAACCCTGCTCTCTCCACCTTCTGGGTTATGTGTGTCTTCATCACTTCACCTAGAGAATGGAATAGAACAGAAAGTTTAGTTTGCCATTTATACTGCATGATTCTTGTTATTGCATGACCATTCATAGACTTAAAAGAAGTTCCTTATTTTACCTGACACCATAATAGATGTGGAGGATATGGCGGTGCTCCTGCCCAACACATATTTATATGTCTCCACTGCATCAACCTCATGGTCCCTCCCCCACACACAATCCCTGGAACATTAAGTTTGTTCTTCACTGTTGATGGTGTGCAGATTCCTTCTATCACTGACTTGGATGGGTGTTCCAGTGAAGTGTGGATCACCCTGTGGGCAGAGGAGCCTGTGACACGCCCCACACGGTGCTGATGCCAAGCACTACTTGCTGCCTGATCAATTGTTTCCCCCTCCACCTGAACAACTTCCTCATCTGTGAACCCACCTATATTTTTGAACCAGGGGTTGGGGACAAATGCCTCTGAATAATCACTGTATGTGCTTAGGACTACAGGCAGTTCATTGGTTGCAGCAAGAATGTTCAGGAGTTATTTTTGTTGTGCAGGTGTAGCCTTAGGCACAGGTCTCCGTGTCCTCCGCTTTTTCCCTCTGGCTCGTTCCTTGAATCTGTCACTGTAGAAGTTGATGTCTGCAATCCTTGCAGCTTCCACAGTTTTGGTTGAGACTGCATTCCATTCACAGGCTGTGCTTGTGACTGATTGACGAGTGTGACCCAGGCGGACTGAGGCCTCCAGCTTAAAGAGGACAGCTGCGACGTGTGAGCAGGTTTCACCTAGGCTTTAATGGAGAATAAGTGAGATGGCTATTCCATAGACTACTAGCAGGTATCTTACAATTTCTGTGTTGAAATGCACTTATAAGAAGGTAGAAGACTCAAAATGTAAGCTTACCCTGCCATACAGTCACAATGAGCAGTGACAACATGCGTTGAGTCATTTCTCACAGCCACCCAGGTGTTATGATAATTCCCTGTTAAAGAAGATAAGAATAAACTTTATTGTCCATGGAGACAAAACAGTCTTGGAACATTAGCACTGTATCAGTTAGTTCATAAACAGTTCACAGTTCACAATCAATAATACAGTTCATAAACATGTTTAAATACAATTCTTCATACAGTACATAAACAGCCTATCAACAGTTCATAAGAGACCTGTAACCTAATGGTTACCTGTTACTCTCCAGGAAGGCTTGACCTGTGATCTGAAGATGGTGCAGTCTGAACCCTCAGGTTTATTATGCAGGATAACTTGTACCCATCCATCTATGAAGAATCTGTGAGCCTCCAGAGACCGGTAGTTCTTCATTTTGGTGTTAGTATAGATTCCTTAGGGGCGATATATATTATATTCCTCATTATCTAGATAATGTAGTAATCTATATCTCTGATGAAACGTAAGTTAATTCAGACAGTACAAGGCGTTAGCTAGCGTTAGTCAACAGTAGCCTAACTGGCTTGACAACCTAACTAACAAAAAGTTGGCTATAAACAGGATATTTACAGACAACACTTAGCCAAAACCTACCTGGTGATTCGACCAAATAGGTGTAGATGTCCGGGTAAGACACTTCTGGCCACTGGGTGGGGTCATTGCTCCAGCTAGATTGTGGGAGGCTAAATGGGCATACCGGTAGCTTAATTAGTTGTAATTTTTCAAGATAGCGTACACGGTCGGTTTCAGGGAGGGTGTCAAAATAATTACGAGACATAGTGCTAAAAAGAAACAAAAAATAAAACATTCAAATTGGTTCAAAGTCGGTTAGTCTACGCTCCATCAAAACAGAAAAAGCCACTGAGGGTATTTAAAAATGCCGGGCGCTGCCCCTAAATTACCCAGAATGCCTCAGTCATCCTCATTTGCATAAAAAAGCCGCTCTGGTCTATGAGTTGGCAGAAGGCTCGCCAGAACTGGGCCACAAATTGCGGCCCCCGGTCAGACAGAATGCTTTTTGGAAACCCAAAGTCTTTGAATACAGTGGACAGGAGAAGTTTGGCCGTCTCCTTAGCGGAAGGTAACTTTGGAAGGGCTAGGAACTTCACCATTTTAGAGAACCGGTCTACAACAGTGAGAATGGTGGTGTTACCTTGAGAAGTGGGGAGCCCGGTTACGAAGTCCACGGATATGTCTGACCAGGGGCGCTGCGGCACAGGAAGGGGCTGAAGGAGGCCGGCGGGAGAGGTGTGGGAAGACTTCTGCTGGGCACAGACAGGACAGGCTGAGACGAAGTTGGTCACGTCAGCCCTCACCTCTGGCCACCAAAACCTCTCTGAGACTCGGAAGAGGGTCCGACGGATACCTGGGTGACAAGAGAGATTTGACGAATGTCCCCATTGGAGGACTTCACTTCGGAGCTCTGGGGGAACAAATAAACGGTTAGGTGAGTTTCCTGCTAATCTTGCCTGTGATCTGGCAGCTTCTGCTACTCTAGCCTCAATGCTCCAGGTGAACCCTCCCAAGATTCGCTCCGGAGGCACAACAGGGAAGTCTTTGGACTCACTTTCCTCTGGTGAATGCAGTCTTGAAAGGGTGTCAGGCTTTTTATTCTTTGATCCAGGCCTATAGGACAGAATATAGTCAAAACGAGAGAAGAAGAGGGCCCACCTAGCCTGACGGGAGTTGAGCCTCTTGGCGCCCTTAATGTACTCAAGGTTCTTGTGGTTCAGTTCAGTTCAGTTCAGTTCAGTTTTATTCATATCCCGAGGGAAATTGGATTTGCAGCAGGCATTACAGACACAAGACAAAAAAGACAGCATCCGAGACATCAACATGTCACAGGCACTCCATAGTGCAGTGATACATTAAAAACAATACGAGTAGCAGAAGCACACTACTAATAATAAATTACTGTTGATAATAATAATAATAGCAATACATAATGCTCTGCGCAAGTAAGAATACAAACAGTCTCCACAGCGCATCAAAGTGCACAGCGCCGCAAGAACTGGAAATAAAAAAATAAAATAAGATAAACAACATCTAATACACAAGTGCATTTAAGTGCAGAGGCCTGAGAGAATAACCAAGCCTAGCCCAAGAGATTAAGCCTGTCTATAGCAGCAGGGATAAAGGAGACTCTGGCACGCCGCCTTCTAGTCTTAGGCGTCCTAAAACGGCGTCCAGATGGGAGGAGGTCAAACTCCTTATAGCGTGGCTGGTCAGAACAGTCAAGAATACATTCAGCTTTGGTCCATACTCGCTTGAGATATACTGCAGGCTACATCCTGAAGCTGGGCTTGCTGCACCCTGATCACCTTGCTTGCTACTTTGGTAAGCCTTGCTAGCCTGTTTTTGATGGACAGTGTGAGGAATCCAAACCAGGCCACACAGCAATAAAAACATTGATAGAATAAAGTCATTAAAATATTGCAGACTTTGAATTAGTTCAATTTTCTAAGGAAGAACAGGTGCTGCTGGTCCGTCCAAATCAGCACAGGGTGAACCGCCCCCTCCAGCCAGTGCCTCCACTCATCCAACGCCACCTTCACAGCCAACAGCTCCCGGCCCCCAACAGAGTAATTCCTTTCTACAGGGGATAACTTCCTGGACAAAAAGGCACAAGGATGAATCTTGTTATCCTTACCAGACCTCTGGGATAGGACGGCCCCTATCCCCGTGTCCGAAGCGTCGACCTCGACGATGAATTGTTCACCAGGACAGGGCAGGGACAGGACGGGAGCTGAGGCGAAGCAGTTCTTGAGGTGTCGAAAGGCAGCATCTGCGAGGGGAGACCACTGGAAAACAGCCTTAACAGAGGTGAGTGCATGGAGGGGGGCAGCCACTGAGCTAAACCCCTTAATAAACTTCCGATAGAAGTTTGCGAATCCAAGGAATCTCTGTAGCTCCTTGCGGGATGTGGGGGCGGGCCAGTTGAGCACAGATTCGACCTTGGCAGGGTCCATCTCCATCCTTCCCTCAGAAATAATGTATCCCAGGAAGCTTATCTGAGACTGGTGGAACTCACACTTTTCAGCTTTCACAAATAATTGGTTGTCTAACAGCCGGGTCAGGACCTCTCTGACCGTCTTTACATGGTCCTCAAGGCTCGAGGAGAAAATAAGTATATCATCAAGATAAACATACACTTTTCTATTTAACAGGTCCCTGAGAACGTCTTTAACCAGGGCCTGGAAGACAGCAGGAGCATTAGTTAACCCAAATGGCATGACCAGGTACTCATAATGTCCTATCGGGGTGTTGAATGCTGTCTTCCACTCGTCCCCTTCCCTGATTCTGACCAAGTGGTAAGCATTTCTAAGATCAAGCTTCGTGAAGATCTTAGCCCCCTGCAATAGGTCAAAGGCTGATGATATAAGTGGCAAGGGGTACCTGTTTTTGACAGTGATATTGTTCAGGCGAGTGTAGTCGATGCATGGTCTGAGGGATTTGTCTTTTTTTTCCACGAAGAAGAATCCAGCCCCAGCAGGAGATGACGAGGGACGAATGAGGCCAGCTTTTAACGAGGATTTGATGTATTCCTCCATTGTCAGGCGTTCGGAGGCGGACAGGGAGTATAGGCGGCCCTTCGGGATGGGAGCCCCGGCACCAGGTCGATGGCACAGTCATAATCCCTGTGTGGAGGAAGAGAGGTGGCCCGACACTTATTGAACACATCCTGTAAATCATGGTAACACTTGGGGACCCCTACCAGATCTGGATCAGAACCCTGTTCTGAGGGCGTTGAAGTTCTTGGAACAGTGAGGTCAGATGGGTTAGGAAAACAGTTCTCGGAGCAATCTTTCCCCCACCCCTGGATGGATCCCGTGGCCCAGTCTATATGGGGATTATGTTTTGTGAGCCAGGGATAACCCAGAATCAGTGGGTGTGTTGTGGAGTGGTAAAGGTGAAAGTGTAGGTCTTCTGAGTGACCATCAGGAAACTTGAGTGACGGGAGAGGATTGATGTGTGACTCTACATAACAGCCTGCCATCCAAAGCAGTGGCAGATAGAGGTTCAGGTAACCGTTTTGCTTTGAGTCCCAGTTTATGTGCCAGCTCAATATCCATAAGGCTTGTGTCTGCCCCAGAATCTACTAGAACCCTGAGTTGCATAGTGGTGAGAGGTGTGACTAAGGAGACCCAGGGTGACTGTCTTGGGGGAAATGTGCTTGTTAAGGAGACAGAGGTGTGAGGACCCAAATGCAGACAAGGACTAGTGGGTTGAGTTTCAACAGATTTATTCAAAACCAGGTGGGGGGGCTGAGGAGGGTGCAGGCCAAGCTCTGAGGGGAGGTCAGAGGACCAGGTCCGGGGCGTCCGGGGAGGGATGGCAGGCTGAGGGAGGAGGAGGTTGGATTGGAGTGTGTCCTGGAGGAGACTGGTGGAGCTGAGCAGAGCAGAGCAAGCAGGCAGGCTGGCCGGCAGGCTGGCAGGCAGACAGGCTGGATCTGAAACAGGAGAGACAGAGTCAGAAGGGTGTCTTCTTGTCAAAGTCTAGGAGCTAGAGTTGAGCTGTATACTGACTGAACAGTTGCTACGATCTGGCAGCGAGGGTGTGGCAGGGCTCGGTAGAAGTAGGTAGAGGTGATTGCCGGATGGGCTACAGCTGGTGAGGCTCTGCTCCTGACTCAGCACCTGGAATCAATCACACAACCACACCCACACCCACACACTCAAAGAGCAACTGTGACAGTGCTATACTGGGTGGAACTCACCATAAGCTTGGACGGCTGCCTGGATTGGGTACCTTTTACTGGGCAGTTGGCGATGAGGTGTCCAGTTTGGCCGCAGTAAATACACCGGCCCTCTATGAAACGTCTCTGTCTCTCAGCTGGAGTGAGGCGGGTGTGACCAATTTGCATGGGCTCTGGAGAGTTCTCTGAGGGTCCCGACTCAGAGGATGTAGCACATGGAAATGAAGGAGGAGCTAATTTGAAGCCCGGAGGTGCCCTCATGAAGGACGGAGGTGTGGAATGTCCCCGTTGATGCTCCATTAGACGCTGGTCGATGCGGGAAGCCAATGAAACCAGTGTATCAAGTTCTGACGGCATATCCAGTGGGGCGAGGTGGTCCTTTAATTGTTCTGACAACCCCTGGTAGAAGGCATCAACCAACGCTGGCTGATTCCAGCCACTATCAGTGGCTAGCGTTCTAAACGCTATAGCGTAGTCCATGACTGATCTCTTACCTTGTTTGAGGCTGACAAGGGCTTTAGCAGCCTCTCTACCCGGAGTAGCCGAGTGAAAAATTTGTTTAAAGGTGTCCAAGAACTGAGAGAGTGAGTCACACACGGCAGTGCGTCTGCTCCACTCCGACGTTGCCCAGACAGGTAAGAGATTATATAAGCTATCTTAGCTCTATCAGATGGAAAAGCCTGGGCTTGAAACTTGAAATGTAACTCACACTGAGTTAAAAATGGCCGACAGTCACCTGAATCGCCCGAGAATCTCTCTGGGCTGGAGAGTCTGATGGGGCGGGGCCCAGGAGAGTCCGATGGTGCAGAGGCAGCTTCAGGTGGAGCAGATGGAGCTTGTGGACTAGTCTCCGATGAAACCTTGAAGGCCTGGAGCTGACCGATGAGATGATCTAACTGGGTTGAGATGGCGGAGCAGTGTGCCTCGGATCGGGAGGTGGCCTGCTGCATCTCGTGACGGAGCTGCGCCAACATTTGGTCTTGTTGGTGGAGCTTTACCCCCTGTGCCTTTCAAGCGGCACGAAGGGGATCTGACTCTGTTGTGTCCATTGTGGCCAGATCGTTCTGTCAGGAACTCAAGGGCAACACAACACAGAGTCAGAGGTTCAGGCAAAATCAGGGTCGTTTATTCCAGAAAAGGGTCAACACCAGGAGGTCAAAAACACAGGCAACAGTACAGGTCCGGCAGGCTAGCTCAAGGTCAAAAACACTTAACAGGTCACACGAGGAAAACTCAAAGAAACAATGCTGGAACGTTCACCACAATACGACGAGACGATCTGGCACAGGAGGAATGGGGAGCACAGCTTATAAGCCACACACTAGGGAGACAACGAGACACAGGTGAAACACATTGGGGCGGGGAAAGCAATCACACAAAGGGAAACTTGACAGGAAGACAGGGGTAGGACACAGACGTCAAAATAAAACAGGAAATGAGACAGAACACTCAGAAACCTAACAGTCTACTGCCTAGACCACATCATGTGGTCCTGACACATTAATCCTGTAAAACAAGAGAAGATGCTCTGAGCCAGGTTATAGCACAATTGCTAATTTCCGCCTCTAGTCCCTGGGCAGGTATTAACAGGACAAAACAATAGTTAAAATGGAATATGAAAATAATGAACATTATGTTTTTTAAAAATGTACATCTTACAAGGAACAACAACGCCAGGCCATGGAAGTGCACAGCAAAGCCAACACACACTCTCTCCCACTCTCATCACACATCCAGACACACACAACATACTCCAAACCACCACACTCACACTCACAACCAGACACACACACACATGTAGCTCAATAATGTGTACAAACTTGCTTACTCAATAGCCAGCGCTTTAACAAGCATGAGAATGCCTTGATTCTTCTTGAATACAGATACTTCTGTTTAAAGAGATCATATAAACAACTAATCAAAACTGTATGCTAATAGATAAAGGAGTGATAATAAGTAAATGCTTTGAATAGCTTTGCAGTATTCTTATTAGCCCGGACAGCAGCAGATGATAGAAGGCTCATTACAACCAGAAGAGACCGGGAGACTTTTATTTTTTAGAGACTTGAGACTTGACTTGGACTCGTGACCAAAGACTTGAGACTTCACATCAAATCAAATCTCTGTCAGCTACAACCCTCCAAGCTGAGGCACATGTCATGACTGTCGTGATTGTTGTTTTTGTTTTTTGAGAGTAGAGCTTCTTCTTTTTTTTTTTTTTTTTGATAAACTTTGCCTTTGATTTATTATCCCAGCCTATTTTGAATTTTGTTATATCATAGTGGTCTCTAGTTTGTTATG